>JAVTVY010024944.1:0-95653 GCA_036873755.1 Hanleya hanleyi | reverse complement strand
CTATCCAAGACAGTCCGTGGTAAGTCTATGCTTAGACATGGACAGTAGGCGACTGTCATTGACACTCCAAACCCATCATAGATGACGTCACAGGTAACTTCTACCTTCCAAGTGATTTCAATTTAAGGTACAGGGTCAAAAGTCACACCATTACCACCCAATTTACGGCTCCTCATGCCTCCTCTCCAAATGGGCAGAAATTTACTCTTTTATTGCAACTGTACTTGCTGCTGTGTGATTCATCTTGTTTCTTATATGAAATCCGCAATAGCGTTCCGGTTGATATGAATTCCCATCTCGGTTGCGAGGGAAGGAATCGTAAGGAATAACTGTGAAAGGCAAAACCCAGATGGCAATCCCAGACAACTTTTGTAACAAGTATTGCTGCATGAAGCCATGAAAAAGTGTTGCAAATTGCTTAAGTTTGATTGGCCGATGGCGGCCATGTTGTTTTCTGAGGCGAATTTCCATGGATGATGTCCGTAGTCGTCAAACCTAATCTATCATATTTGTAACTTTTCGCGTCGATCGGTTGACCAATCAGAAAACGGAACATAGTTTTCATGCCTGCACACCATCCTAGTCATACCTACAAATTTAAGACGATGGATGTTGCTCTAAAAGCGCCGTCTATCGGCATCCAGTATGGTCAGATGGCGAACATACTTTTCTACGGGGTATTTTTTTTACGAACAGAGCGACCCGACCATAAAAGTCATGCATATTAAATTCCGTGTTCATTATGTATTCGGTTCCGAGCAAAGAGATACTTGAGTGTCTCGCATGAATTGAATTATCTGTGCGTTTGACCAATCGAATTCCCTTGGTCTCTGCCACCATACGAAGTTTCGAATTAAATCAATCATCGAGCAATGGGGGGGGGGGGGGTTCACAATACCCATTATCCAGTCAGATTCTGTAATTACCACTTCTGGTTTGTCGATTTTGGCCCAGTTAACCTATTTCGGTCCTATTGCGCAGGTTTCCCATTAGAATGGTATTCCACTCATGCTGGCTGTGGAAACTAATGATGGTGCGAATCCAATATGATCTATACACGCAGTGCCCAAGAAGGTTCATTCTCCTCTTGAAATATATTATGAAAACTTCTGCAATAAAGAAACAATAAGTTTAATTCTGTCATCTATTTTACAGGCTCAAATCCGCGCAAAGGTTCAATCAGCAGTGACCAAGCAGAACTCGGGTTCAATCCGTATCGAAGAGACCGAAATCATCAAAAGCACAAGTGATGAAAAAGCTGGTAATTTATTACTTAAGTGTGGGAAACACGCGAAAGAAAACTTTTGAAATACCCATATTATCCAATATAATGTATTATCATTAATCATTGAGATACACGGGTTGCGATATAATGAAACCTAGTTCCCATTTTTTTGAAGGCCAGGATAGAAACAGGATACCATCTTTAAATTCAGCAGCAATGCACTGTTACAATGATATCATCATACAGACCAAATATTTTACGATATGGATCGGTACAGATGTGGCTGACCATACTTCATATGATCATATTTTATTTGGTCAAATATTCTACCTGATCAACTTTTTCGTGGTCGCTCCGACAAAAATCAAGCCGGAAAAAGAACCATCCAAACTCTGGTCAATCAATTCTGTAGCACGAAGTTTGGTCGGAGAGACTATATTCTTCTAAAGGTGTATGTCATCATCAATCTAGTATGCCTGGCGCCATTGGCGGGAGACGTGAACCTCTCTAGATCCAATTGGATTGTTTGGTCTTTCACGAAGGCTGTTCTCTATTTCAGATTGTACCTATAATCTATTCTT
Organism: Hanleya hanleyi; assembly: GCA_036873755.1. NCBI lineage: Eukaryota > Metazoa > Mollusca > Polyplacophora > Lepidopleurida > Hanleyidae > Hanleya > Hanleya hanleyi. Next base: position 93,847 of record JAVTVY010024944.1, on the reverse strand, counting down.
TTATGTGTACTTGTAGTGTTACTTGCAAACCACGTGACCGAAACGATAATCGACGAGACACTGAGATGTGAGCAACTCATTAGATACGGAGCGATCGATGAAATAAAACCGACCAAAATAGTGAAGGAATATGGCGGCACGGAGTCATTAGTTGGCCTTGGTGAAAATGAACATTTCAGCGAGCATTATTGGACGAAGATGTACATTAAGAGATCTCTTATCGTGTTAATATGCTTATCGCTGTTCGCATTTGGCATAATATGTAGATTGATGATATTCCTACCGCCGCCTCTTCCAGATTTTGATCTTCCCAACAATGTTACCGCTCAAATGGCGCCAACAAACAACACGAATTGTAAGAATGTATCTTGATTGGAGGACTAAACCTGAAACTGGAATATGATTTACAGTGGAGTATCTGAAGCCTCGAACTAAAGGAAACGTTTTAGTTTCATGAAAGAATTTCTGAAATCGATTATTTTTACATCGGTTCAAACAAATTACATTTTCAGAGTTTCAGTCGTAGGTTTCAATGCGATTGATTCTGGAGTTCAGATCGATTTAGGTCATTTAAATCGTAACTAAATGTTGTGGACTGGATTCATCAATTCTATTTGAATCTATATATAAATGTCGATATATATCCAGTGCTATATATGTGGGAAACCTAGTCAGTATAGAAGTTACTGGTGTTTATACATGTATGCTACCCGTATATAATTTCCAGAGACAAGTGGTAGAAGTGCATATATGTGAAAATATAAGTTTCAGCAATTATTGAGTACCGACAATTGATTGGTTAACTTGGATAAAATCGACGAACAGGAACTGGCATTCACAGAATCTGCCGCGATAGTCTCCCATTAATCTGTCCAAGACAAGTTACCATTATGCCTTATCGTGCGGACAATGGATGACCTGGCAGTCAAAGGAGACTTGCTGATACATCTGACATAATGGAACATAACATTAGTCAGAGGTTTTGGTAGTGCATGGGTATACCACTCGTACTATTTCGAAAGAGATCGCTCATCGAAGAGTTGTGTGATGAATGAACACACGCGTTGAATCCACCTAAATTCGACGCTCACGGGAGATGTTGTTTGAAGAATAGACAGCAGGACGGCGGCCATGACAGGCGCAACCAGCTGAGGATGTTCAATAACTCTCTGTCCAATCAACTAGCCCCGAAAATAAATGGCATTTGTCACTGCATCATATTTACCATGGTTTTCATTAAGAGACACCTGAAGGTAGGGAAACAGGTGATCCTGGCAAGTGTAGTCAGATTCGATCCCCCTCCATTCTCCTCCATCGCTCAGTGAGGTTATAGTTGCTAGAAGCCCTTGTGGGTAGAGAGGGAGATGGATATTGTGAGCCTGAAGCTTTTGCCTTAGTGGAGCGGTCACCGAGCATGGGGCAGATGAACATGGGACTAAGAAAAAGAAAGTCACAAGGAATTACGTCTAACTGTGCACGTCTTTTATCGAAAGATAATTGTGTAGAATTGCCGAATTTGAACACAGACATACGCATGCTATCGGAAACAAAATTGCAGACATCTGCGGAAGTCACGGGAAGAGTTCCCATTTCTTCTTAGTAAGGTACCGGCACTCCTTAGCTGGAATTGGTTTGCTCGGATACAGGGGCGTCGTTCCCGTACCGCAAACCGGTATCTAAGCATATGGTTTCCGGTAGAATTATGTGCGTGAAAGTATTATCTGGACAACATTTCAAACATGGGCTTAAACATTACCTATCTCCTCGTTTAGAATGTTTGTTATATTTTACGAAGGCATGAAATAATTCAATGGGTAGAGGACATTATTTTTAAACTGGAAGCCAAGGTATGATCACTGAACAGTTAACATTAAGCATATGCTCATATCAGTGTATCACGAACAGTAACATGGACCAGATACAGATCTGAATCTATCAGTGACGTTTGATAACGATATGCCAGATATATTTATCTCATCAGGGGGCAGAAAATGTTTAAATGTTGTATAGAACAGCTATAGAGAAATCCGAAATCCGTTACTCAATTCATCAAATGAATCTTGAACGTTCATACATGATCTTAAAATTTGATAATTTCCATGCATTCAATTCAAGTTTCTACAGTATTTGATTTTATATCCGAGGACAATTCAAGTGTATGTCCATGATACTGATACTGAAACTCTAAATTGAGTTATTTGACGCTAACACAGCACTTGTCAGACCTTCATCAATCTCGGAATAAAGAGTATCAATAAATATTTACATGCGATCACCTGCCAGTTGTTTACTTGTTCTGGTCTGTCGAAAAGTTTACCTCTTTCAGTGTCAACAAAGGATCTCGATAAAGCGGAGATCTCGTCATGCTCCCCAATGGTAGAAACATCCTCCTACGCTGACTGGGTGTTTCGATCGTCAAGTCTGCGATGCATCTGTTGCCACGTTCGCAGACAACTGTGATTGGTGTCGAGTCCGAAGTACTAGACAGTTTTACTCCCCTCCGTGATGGAAGTGTGCAGCATGCGCAGGTTGTGCATAATATTTCACCATTACGTCATGGCGGAAGCTAACGGAGTTGGACGACTGGGCTTGATGGAGTTCTTTTTCCTGGATAATTATCTACTTGATAATTGCTTCGAGAATAGATGACGGGTTTACCATATTCTGGCCCTATCGTGCTGTGAAAAGGTGAGCTATTAGACAAGTGTAAACTTCGATTCCCAGCGTTGCTGGAGGGAGGAGTCACGCCATCTTTGAATTTTCGATTCACACGACGCGGGTGATAACATTGGGATGGTGGTCGGAGTAAATTCCTCTCATGGTGTTGAGAATCAGTGCAAGTGTAAGGCAATTTGATGTCACGGGATAAGCAATTACTTGGGAAGCCTGAGTTGCCGAACCCGAGTTTTCGTCCCTGTGTTGTCGTTACCGGTGCTTCAGATAGGGAGGTTCTGTTTGTCTTGTACAGATTTCTTCAATGATTGTGTAAGCTGTGGTATTTTCTTCACATGACCTGATGAATAAACATTTCAATTGCACTGTACCGTTTGGATTGTGTGGTTGATATTCGTCCGTCACCTTTGGCGCTGCGAGCAGGATACAGCCTGGTTTGATTATCCAACCCCTTACTGAGAGGACAGATTGACAAGCCTCCACTGACGGTGTAAGCAAAAGTTCCGTAACCTGGTACGTCAATAGTGTTGGTGTGATCATTTTGTGAGGGTAGCTATTCGTTATTTGTCGTTAATAGTAACTATTGGCTCCTACCGTTCGCCGACTCGCATTATTGATAACTGTCGAATTTCATTATTGGATATAGCTATTGTCGTTGATAATAGCTATTGATTTTCACTATTCATTTTTGTCACTGTTTACTGTCATCGATTTTCATCCATTATTGCGTTGTTGATAATAGATATTGATATCGTCGCTTGGTATCGTCTGTTGATTTTCACCATTCAGTATTGTCATAGATTTATTCATTCATGATTGTCTATGAATATTTTCGTCAATTGTCACCACGCATTATTTTCATTATTGATAATAATAGTTATAATTATAATAATATTATTAACACCATATCTTGGTGCCGTCTGTCATCGGTCCTTGGTAATAGCTATTGATTGTCGTTATTGGTGATAGCTAATTAATTCCTGACCAGTGATTTATTTCTGCCATTATTGCTATTGAATCTAATTTCTTTTTCTTCATTGCGTGTTACTTATACCTAACTCCGATCACAGGTATTATCAGTCATTATTGTGCCAGTGAGTCTTATTCTACCGTATAGTGCATATGCATGTTCAATATTGACTGATGGTTCCCATTAGACCTATTAAGGGGTATCAGTGACATTCACTGGTTATATTACAGGCGTCTGGTCCGTCATTCATAATTCAGCTGTCGTCCATTAAAGAATGTCCGCGTCCATTTTCCATGGACCTATTCCATATTCCATCTAACAGTTTTAGTACAAAATTCAAAAAGACAATTATAGTATACATAAACATAGGCTAGTTTCCTGCCAGTGAGAAGCGGTCAAGTTTTCAATGATGCCTGCATGACATCATGATGTTCGAAAAATATCAAATCCGTATCGCTGATCAGTATTCTTAATCCAAAATTTTCTTTGTAAAGTAATTCAGAGAATGATGTATCTCAGTCACGCATTGATTGCGTTTGTTCATATGAGCACCATGAAGATCTTGAAGTACATGGGTTCATACGGCCCCGAGCTCCGGGTTAAGCAGAATTAGACACAAGTTACGAAACGTAACGCCATAGATCTTGCACGCTACGTTCGTATTTTGCTATCAGCATGCGATATGTATCGCCAAATTTGAGAAACTTTGAGTGGAGGCGCTTGGTGGTATAGCCCTGTTTTATAAGTTTCTGCAACAATGTTTTGTGACGTTGATTAAAATCATGACATTTAACACAGGATCTAGCAAATGCTATTAGGCGAGATATGTATACGTCATATGCAGGTCCCACTGGAATATTACTGTCCAGAAAGCTTCGGTGGCGATGACACTTTGGCCTTTGTGCAATTTGATTGCCCAGTGCTTACCTATCTTGAGCTGAGGGACAGAGCTATATGCTTGCTAGGGCCCACATCGGCCAAGGAACGTTCTCGTGGAATCTGCCGACGTAACATCTGTCGATACGATGAAGGAAAAGATAAAGTAAGAGTTGTAAGAACAGTTGCAAAAACAGATCACTTCTGCGGTGCTGGAGGCCATGAGGAAGGACGATGCTTCAAAATCCCAGCGTGGCAACTCTTCGAAGAGACGAACCCAGTCCAGCCCCGTGGACAAATTGATGCTGGGCCCGGACGCTATTGGGAATGTGGAAGTGAAGATCAATTTCGGAGGGCATGTCAAAAACTGCAGACGCCGGATGCGAAGTGCCTTTAAAGGAGAGGCGCCCACTGGTGTGAGCCAGGCAGTGGGCGTGAAGGGCAAAAGTATGGAAAATCTGGATAATGCCATTGCAGATTGTTCAGAGGCGGTGATAAATATGGGTCACGTGGAAATGCGGGTTTTACTTAATAGTGGTTCGGAAATTTCCACCATCACGGGGACATTTTGGCGAGAGAACCTCACTAATGGAGAGGAGCTGCTTGATGTTTCACCATTCATCCGGATAACAGCAGCGAATGGGCGTGCTATACCCCTTCTTTGGTATCTTGAACGGGATATTATTATGTTTAGTCAGACGTTTCCAAGGTCTGGGTTCTTAGTGGCCAAAGACTTCGATTGTACACCAATGGCTCCCAGAAAGAAACTCGTCCCAGATGGTAGCAACATCATGCGGTCTATCAGGGGAGAACTTGAAGACAAATGGACAACTGAATTCCTCTCAGAGTTGAAGAAACGACGGACTGGGAAGGAATTGGTCAGCATTACTGGCTATGTATGGAGAGCAACAGGGATCCTTGTGATCAACCACAAGTTGGGTACGGAATGGATGGAAGCCCGTGCGAATACCGGCTCGATCTATAAAGCTCAATTTATGAACTGAGGAGGATGCCATTTGGCCTCTGTCAGTCAGTCAGTCAGTCAGTTTTGAATTTGGATGGCGCATGCAATCCGTTAGGATTATGCGCGCCAGTGTCATTGCATTGAGTTGATGCATGGACCTATTCCATATTCCATCTAACAGTTTTAGTACAAAATTCAAAAAGACAATCATAGTATACATAAACATGGGCTAGTTTCCTGTTAGAGAGAAGCGGTCAAGTTTTCAATGATGCCTGCATGACATCATGATGTTCGAAAAATATCAAATCCGTATCGCTGATCAGTATTCTTAATCCAAAATTTTCTTTGTAAAGTAATTCAGAGAATGATGTATCTCAGTCACGCATTGATTGCGTTTGTTCATATGAGCACCATGAAGATCTTGAAGTACATGGGTTCATACGGCCCCGAGCTCCGGGTTACAGAATTAGACACAAGTTACGAAACTTAAGCGCCATAGACATTGTACACTACGCTTGTATTTTGCTATCAGCATGCGATATGTATCGCCAAATTTGAGAAACTTTGAGTGGAGGCGCTTGGTGGTGTAGCCCTGTTTTATAGGTTTCTGCAACAATGTTTTGTGACGTTGATTAAAATCGTCACATTTAACACAGGATCTAGCAAATGCTACTAGGCGTGATATGTATACGCCATATGCAGGTCCCACTGGAATATTACTGTCCAGAAAGCTTCGGTGGCGGTGACACTTTGGCCTTGTGCAATTTGATTGCCCAGTGCTTACCTATCTTGAGATTAGGGACAGAGCTATACGCTGGCTAGGGCCCACATCGGGCAAGGAACGTTCTCGTGGAATCTGCCGACGTAGCATCTGTCGATACGATGAAGGAAAAGATAAAGTAAGAGTTGTAAGAACAGTTGCAAAAACAGATCACTTCTGCGGTGCTGGAGGCCATGAGGAAGGACGATGCTTCAAAATCCCAGCGTGGCAACTCTTCGAAGAGACGAACCCAGTCCAGCCCCGTGGACAAATTGATGCTGGGCCCGGACGCTATTGGGAATGTGGAAGTGAAGATCAATTTCGGAGGGCATGTCAAAAACTGCAGACGCCGGATGCGAAGTGCCTTTAAACGAGAGGCGCCCACTGGTGTGAGCCAGGCAGTGGGCGTGAAGAGCAAAAGTATGGAAAATATGGGCTCAAATCTGGATAATGCCATTGCAGATTGTTCAGAGGCGGTGATAAATATGGGTCACGTGGAAATGCGGGTTTTACTTAATAGTGGGTCGGAAATTTCCACCATCACGGGGACATTTTGGCGAGAGAACCTCAATAATGGAGAGGAGCTGCTTGATGTTTCGCCATTCATCCGGATAACAGCAGCGAATGGGCGTGCTATACCCCTTCTTTGGTATCTTGAACGGGATATTATTATGTTTAGTCAGACGTTTCCAAGGCTTGGGTTCTTGGTGGCCAAAGACTTCGATTGTACACCAATGGCTCCCAGAAAGAAACTCGTCCCAGATGGTAGCAACATCATGCGGTCTATCAGGGGAGAACTTGAAGACAAATGGACAACTGAATTCCTCTCAGAGTTGAAGAAACGACGGACTGGGAAGGAATTGGTCAGCATTACTGGCTATGTATGGAGAGCAACAGGGATCCTTGTGATCAACCACAAGTTGGGTACGGAATGGATGGAAGCCCGTGCGAATACCGGCTCGATCTATAAAGCTCAATTTATGAATTGAGGAGGATGCCATTTGGCCTCTGTCAGTCAGTCAGTCAGTCAGTTTTGAATTTGGATGGCGCATGCAATCCGTTAGGATTATGCGCGCCAGTGTCATTGCATTGAGTTGAAAAAATAAAACAGATTTTAAAAACACAATAAAAGTGTTAAAAACGGTGTGTTAAAAACAACAACGGAGGAAATATATAAGGAAACTAGACAGATGTATGTATAAGAAAAGAAAATTATATATAATTGACTAGATATTAATTTAAATATGCTATTAAAAAACAACATATAGAAAAACCGACTCCAAAGGCGTTATTTATAGACATAAACGGAAGGGGAAATAATCGTAACAACAGCCATAATACACCAACGACCCTATTTATAAAATAATATACAACTAAATTAAAAAAGGCCAATATGGTACATGCATATTTCGTTTTTGACTAACTTGATTTAACTCAATATATAATTAAGATGAATAGGTGGATAATTCAAAACAATAATCGGTATGGTGAATAAACATCTATGCCCATCCTGATGAAGACCTTGACCGATGACCTCGTAGTATCATCAGACACCAATGTCCAACCAGAACGAGCAAAGACGTTATTTAAAACAAAACTGTTCACCCCCTCCCCACCCATACACATAGATAATGAAATGGATAATTAAAAACAATAATTGATATAACATCCGTACTCCTCCCGAAAAAATACCGCGAATATTAGAAGGAGCATGGATATCTTAAAAAGTGCTCTTTTAATTGAGCAGAGATAGTTTAAAACCACCAATAGGAAAGTATATATTAAATTGTTATTTAATATTCCTCAGCTCATTTTTGAAAATTTAAAATTATATGCATGTACCATTAGAGTAACCTAGACTAGATACTAAACTCTATAACAGAATGATAAAATCAATATAAAAACCTGCGGGTGTCTAGTATAACGGAATATTTGCAAAACTTGCATTAAAATCTCTTAGAACGTATCATAAATCTAGACACTGCCGCAAACACTTTATCCCTATTTTTAGGGGGATTCAACATAGAATCAAAAGTTGGGTTAAAATCACCAGCAAGTATAAGTTCGTCAAAAAGTAATTGTCGTTGGTTTGTATACCGAGTACAATGAAATAAAAAATGACTAATAGTCTCTTCGAGATCACATGAGTCACATAAACCATTACCGTGAATGTTACGTTTATGAAGATAAAAATTGAGTGGAATGTGACCAACCAAAAGTCGAAACATGAGTACTTCAGCCCAACGAGATTGTAAATTTAATATACCACCTTTTATAGAAGGTTGAAATCTATAATAAAATCGACCTTTATCTGAATCATCCCAAAGATCTTGCCATAGCGAATTAAAATGGGGATATAAACAAGACATTGCTTCTGATAAGGTAAGACCTATATCAATTGACACAGTGTCAAATGACCGTGCTTGGTTGGCAAGATGGTCTGCCAATTCATTGCCTTGTATTCCTGAATGCCCAGGTATCCATGCCAAGTAAACATTAATATTGTTTACTTGCATATCAGATAGAATATGTAATATTTCATTACAGGGCTATTCCACCAAGCGCCTCCACTCAAAGTTTCTCAAATTTGGCGATACATATCGCATGCTGATAGCAAAATACGAACGTAGCGTGCAAGATCTATGGCGCTCCGTTTCGTAACTTGTGTCTAATTCCGCTTAACCCGGGGCTAGGGGCCGTATGAACCCATGTACTTCAAGATCCTCATGGTACTCATATGAACAGTCACAATCAAAGCGTGACTGAGAGACATCTTTTTTTTTTAGATGACGATTCTATAACGAATATTATGGATTAAGAATACTGATCAGCGATACGGATTTGATATTTTTGGAACATCATGATGTCTTGCTGGCATCATTGAAAACTGTTGACCGCTTCTCTCTTGCAGGAAACAAGCCTATGTTTATGTACACTATGATTGTCTTTTTGAAGTTGGTGCTAATACTGTTATGTGGAAAATGGAATAGGTCTTTGGATTATGGACGCGGATATTCTCTAATGGACGACGGCTGGATTATGAATGACGGACTAGACGCTTGTAATAGCAGATGACTGATTCCAAGTAAAATTGAGTAAGCACTCAAAGAGTCAGTTAAAATACCCGCTCTGGATATACGGACTTCTTTAATAAAATTAATAGCCATCAGAATGGCAATTACCTCACCAGTAAAAACTGACACATGATCAGTAAGTCTGAATGATTTATTATATTTAAGTTCTGGAATACAGAACGCAGCTCCTACTTTACCACTATCGGGACATTTAGAAGCATCGGTATAAACCTGGCAGTACTCTTTGGCCTCTGTATTGGCCTTGCAACGTTTATCTAGATGACATCCCCATTCCCGCTGGTTCGTTCGAACAGATGAGGACCTGATAGCATTCGTTCCCTCTAATCCCCTGCCCCGATGCCGGTATCTCTCACCCGCAGGGCACCGGGTGTCGTCCGTGGATGGCACGTGGATAACGCTGCACCTGGCGCAAGCGTTCCAAGCGGTATCCACATCCCTCGCATTCCCCCTTTGCCTCTGGCCCATAATGTGACCGTTGATGGTGCTGTAATACATCCATGCGCTGGAATGACTGTGTTCATACAGTACAGGTATACCCGGTAATGGACTTCGAGCAGATCGTAAAGTGAACATCGTGTGGTTAATAGAGTGTCTAGTGGAATGAGTCAGCACGCTCGATTTATAGTGCTAGCTGGTGTGGTTTCTTACAAACAGTTAAAACCCATTTGTAAACCATGACCATATTTGGTGGGCGTGGATAGAAGAAGAAGAAGTCCTCACCGCTGGGCTCAATCTCAACTCGTGGCATTGGATAAATCTCCATGGACTTCATGGCTCGGTGCGGCGGATCGAACTCCACATGTGAAAATATAGAGTTCAGCTATTATTGAGTACCGACAATGTATTCCTGCCTTGTGTCAACCTCCAAACAGGATTGTCTCCCTTTATGTCAGATGAGCATCTGAGCATCTTGGAGGCTTACACAGAAAGAACAGAAGATAAACCGCAAGTGCTAGTTATGTCAGTTGATTGGTTAACTTGGATAAAATCGACGAACAGAATCTGCCATGATAGTTGGGATTGTACAAGTCTCCCATTAATCTGTCCAAGACAAGTTACCATTATGCCTTACCGTGCAGACAATGGATGACCTGGCAATCAAAAGAGACTTGCTGATACATCTGATATAATGGAAGTTAACACTAGTCAGAGGTTTTGATAATGCGTGCGAATACCACTCGTACTATTTCGAAAAGAGATCGCCCATCGAAGGCTTGTGTGATAAATGAACACACGCGTTAATCCCACCTAAATCCAAACGCTCACGGGAGATGTTGTTTGAAGAACAGACAGCAGGACGGCGGCCATGACAGGCACAACCAGCTGAGGATGTTCAATAACTCCCTGTCCAATCAACTAACCCCGAAAATAAATGACATTTGTCAATGCATCATACTTACCATGGTTTTCGTTAAGAGACAACTGGAGGTGGGAGAACGGGTGATCCTGACAAGTGTAGTCAGATTCGACCCCCTGCCCTCTCCTCCAGCGCTCAGTGAGCATATAGTTGCTAGAAGCCCTTGTGGTAGACAGGGGGATGGACATGGTGAGCCTGAAGCTTTTGCCTTAGTGAAGCGGTCACCGAACATGGGGCAGATGAACATGAGACAAAGAAAAAGGAAGTCACAGGGAATCACGTCTAACTGTGCACGTCTTTTATCGAAAGATAATTGTGTAGAATTCGCGAATTGGAACACAGACACACGCGTGCTATCGTAAACAAAATTGCAGACATCTGCGGAAGTCCGGGGAAGAGTTCCCGTTTCTTCTTAAGTAAGATACCGGCACTCTTTAACTGGAATTGGTTTGCTCGGATACAGGGGCGTCGTTCCCGTACAGCCCAAATCGGTATCCACGCATATGGTTTCCAGTACAATTATGTGTGTGAAATTATTATCTGGACAACATTTCAAACATGGACTAAAAGATTACCTATCTCCTCGTTTGGAATGTTTATGTTTTACCCAGACATGGGATTACAACACATATAAGGGTAGTGGGAAGAGGTGCCGACATACTGATTGCGTCACATGACTTCACAGAATAGTCTTCTGGTTAACCTATTCTAAAGCACATACCAAGAATCTAACGATTCGTGATATGTGTTGTATCTCAGGTACGCTTTTATTGTACCTGTTCATGTGGCAACTTGGATGATATGACCACACGGCCCCTAGCACCGGCATAAGCGGTATTAGATACAAATCTAGAGCTATGATGGAAATGCTCTGACAACTCGTATACTGGTAATTGGTGAGCTGTTTCGCTGTGACAACTCGTACATTGGAGATTGGTGAGCTGTATCGTCGTCAGATGTAAATGACGGCATTTAACACAAAAGACTAGTCTGTAAGGCCCGATGTCGACCCAGCATCAACTTCCCACAAATGCCAACATATATCAAAGACCAAAAGGTCTGCACAGGGGCGGGCCTCGGGGACGAAACGTCCACCAGCAGAATCTCGCCATATACAGGAAAAAATTACAACACATATAAGGGAAGTGGGAAGAGGTGCCGACATACTGACTGCGTCACATGACTTCACAGAATAGTCTTCTGGTTAACCTATTCTAAAGCACATACCAAGAATCTAACGATTCGTGATATGTGTTGTATCTCAGGTACGCTTTTATTGTACCTGTTCATGTGGCAACTTGGATGATATGACCACACGGCCCCTAGCACCGGCATAAGCGGTATTAGATACAAATCTAGAGCTATGATGGAAATGCTCTGACAACTCGTATACTGGTAATTGGTGAGCTGTTTCGCTGTGACAACTCGTACATTGGAGATTGGTGAGCTGTATCGTCGTCAGATGTAAATGACGGCATTTAACACAAAAGACTAGTCTGTAAGGCCCGATGTCGACCCAGCATCAACTTCCCACAAATGCCAACATATATCAAAGACCAAAAGGTCTGTACAGGGGGCGGGCCTCGGGGACGAAACGTCCACCAGCAGAATCTCGCCATATACAGGAAAAAATTACAACACATATAAGGGAAGTGGGAAGAGGTGCCGACATACTGACTGCGTCACATGACTTCACAGAATAGTCTTCTGGTTAACCTATTCTAAAGCACATACCAAGAATCTAACGATTCGTGATATGTGTTGTATCTCAGGTACGCTTTTATTGTACCTGTTCATGTGGCAACTTGGATGATATGACCACACGGCCCTAGCACCGGCATAAGCGGTATTAGATACAAATCTAGAGAGCTATGATGGAAATGCTCTGACAACTCGTATACTGGTAATTGGTGAGCTGTTTCGCTGTGACAACTCGCACATTGGAGATTGGTGAGCTGTATCGTCGTCAGATGTAAATGACGGCATTTAACACAAAATACTAGTCTGTAATGCTCGATGTCGACCCAGCATCAACTTCCCACAAGTGCCAACATATATCAAAGACCAAAAGGTCTGTACAGGGGGCGGGCCTCGGGGACGAAACGTCTACCAGCAGAATCTCGCCATATACAGGAAAAATGAGTAGAGGACATTATTTTCAAACTGGAAGCCAACGTATGACCACTGAACATACGCTGATATCAGTGTATCACGAACAGTAACATGGACCAGTTACTGATCTCAATCTATCGGGATGCCGGATATATTTATCTCATCAGGGGGCAGAGCATGTTTAAATGTAGTATAGAACGGTTATAGAGAAATCAGGGATCCGTTACTCGATTCATCGTTCATACATGATCTTAAAATTCGATAAATGTCCATGCATTCAATTAAAGTTTCTGCATTGTTTGTTGATTTTACATCCGAGGTCTATTCAAGTGTATGTTCATGATACTGAAACTCATTGTGTTATTTCACGCTTACACAGCACTTGTCAGACCGTCATCAATCCCGGAATAAACAATCTATCAATAAATGTTTACATGCGATCACCTGTCAGTTGTTTACTTGCTCTGGCCTGTCGAAACGTGTACCTCTTTCAGTGTCAACAAAGGATCTCAATAAAGCGGGTTTAAGATCTCGTCATGCTCTCCAATGGTGGAAACATCCTCCTACGCTGACTGGGTGTTTCGATCGTCAAGTCTGCGATGCATCTGTTACCCCGTTTTCAGATAACTGTTTTTTTGTCGAGTCCGAAGTACTAGCAATATTCCAGGGGGACCTGCATATGGCGTATACATATCACGCCTAGTAGCATTTGCTAGATCCTGTGTTAAATGTGACGATTTCAATCAACGTCACAAAACATTGTTGCAGAAACTTACAAAACAGGGCTACACCACCAAGCGCCTCCACTCAAAGTTTCTCAAATTTGGCGATACATATCGCATGCTGATAGCAAAATACGAGCGTAGCGTGCAAGATCTATGGCGTTACGTTTCGTAACTTGTGTCTAATTCCGCTGTCTAGGGGCCGTATGAACCCATGCACTTCAAGATCCTCATGGTACTCATATGAACAGTCACAATCAAAGCGTGACTGAGATACATCATTCTTTAGATGACGACTTTACAACGAATATTATGGATTAAGAATGCTGATCAGCGATACGGATTTGATATTTTTGGAAGATCATGATGTCTTGCCGGCATCAATGAAAACTGTTGACCGCTTCTCTCTTGCAGGAAACAAGCCTATATTTATGTATACTATGATTGTCTTTTTGAATTTGGTGCTAATACTGTTATATGGAATAGGTCTTTGGATTATGGACGCTGATATTCTCTAATGGACGACGGCTGAATTATGAATGACGGACCAGACGCTTGTAATGCACTCTTGGACATAGCACTATATGTGATCGAATGGAGGTGTCATTTAACCCCTGCGCATGGAGATTCCCGGACATTCCCAGATATGTCATTTTAACAGTGAAGTGACATGAAGCGTATCTGGGCACCTATCGAGCAGGACTGTTCAAATCAGGGGGGATAACCAGGAATTGGGCCAACGGAGTCATCGCCCTAAATGTGACCACAGATCACCTTTTACTGGTACTATAGTGTTCACTCAGGCTTGTCATCCCCTTGTATGGGGTTGGGCTGGGCAGTCGCAGTTTGGTGATCGCGAGTATTCCGGGTCTGGTGACATGATTGAGGTCAGCTGTATGAGGGCGGGCTGGATAGGGGCCTGGTCTAGGGGCTTCGCGCTCTGTCGACGGGATTGATGAACGAACTATTGACAATTCAAGGCAATATCTCTGGACGCCCTGAGGAAAGTTATTCTAGTCAAATTAATCACAGACAGATTCCGGTGATGGAATCCTTTGGTAAACAAGTCAGTGCTGTTTGAATTTTCCTTAACCGCAGTACCACCAAGTTGGTCTGCTCGGGATAAAAATAATACGCTTGATCAATATCGTGAGGAATGCCTGGAACGAACCTCACATTCTTCAACGTGTAGTCCTATAGGCGGGCTGCAGCTGGTTGTGGCACCAGACATTAGGCTATAGCTGATTTTCCGCTAAGAATTTGATCACACAGGAAGCTGTTTTACACCTCGTCGAGATGATGACCGTCATCGTATAGGAATGATCTTGGTGGACACGGCCGTGCCTCTTGGCTATTCATCAAACGAATATGTCCTTTTTACAGAATGTACACGTAGTCGACAAGGTGCCCAATCAGAGGATGCATACAGATTGACTATATTGGTTCACATATTCGACAATATATGATCATTCAGTCACTCACTCATCATACCTCGCTCGCTCACTGACTCACTCACTCGTATGTAACTCACTCAAACCTCACTCAATCATTGACTCACTCAAATCTAACTCACTCACCCACTGTTTTACACTCACTCACTATGTACCCGCTACCATATAAGGGAGGCAACTCTACCAGGGTCCGGGAGTCTCGTTCGGGAAAACCTAAATATGAACCATGTCGTTTTCGAGATAAAGATCCACTTCCGGTTGCGCATGCGCAGTTCAACCATCAGAACCCGACCACGACAGTCCAGACCCGCTTGTTCCCGCATCCCAGTGACTCTGCATCAAAGAGCTTCAATAGAACCATGCCCTCCTCTATTAGTCAGTGTTTAGCAGTGTACCTTTCACCCAAGCATGTGTGCACACGGTATATTCTACGCTTTCTATACTACCGATGACGTCACAAAATTCTGCTATCTCGCGCCATAGTCTTCACTCCACCTCCTGGGTCCGCCCTTCCACGCTCACCCTGTGGACTAATATATAGGGGTATAGCGCCTATAGACGTCTCCATTGCGCAGCGGTAAATCCCCTTTCTCTACTACTGACTCCGAGTAGGTGTGCGCATAACACCGGTCAACCATCCAGTCGCAATCTACATGCCGAGAGCTCCACACAGCACGCCCAGTTGGACACCATGTCATAACCTAGGTAACGAATTTAAATCTAATATATTGCTCCATGGCGGCCATTTTGATTAGCACCTCCTGTATTGTTTTTTTTTATTGCTGAGCGTAAAACGGT
Source organism: Hanleya hanleyi (assembly GCA_036873755.1). Lineage (NCBI taxonomy): Eukaryota > Metazoa > Mollusca > Polyplacophora > Lepidopleurida > Hanleyidae > Hanleya > Hanleya hanleyi. Next base: position 78,069 of record JAVTVY010024944.1, on the reverse strand, counting down.
GTTAAACAGTGACAGATCCATTCAGCATCCATCAAAATCTCAAGAACAATATTTCGGATGAGTTTGTTGGTGGAATAGGCCGAAATCTTAAATACTTGGTATTCTCATGGCTGCCATTTTGACAACTAGCGGCAGTTCCCCATGATTTTTTCGGGGACATAAAAGGTTATTCCAAAGAGAAGGTATCAAACAACGCAAATCCACCTTCAAACTTAGTTCTGTGAAAAAATATTAGCAGGGGTACAGATCCGTCCATCCGAGGACCATGGCCAGATCCCGATGGATATGAAGTCGGGTATGTACGGACTCTACGTATACTGGACGTGGTCGATAACCACATTGTGAGAGATGTCAACACACCTCTGTTACGGGTGGTTCCCATTAAAAAGAAGTATGGAGTCAAGTCACCAACAGTTTCACCCACATGCTCTACCAAACCGTACGACAAACCGACATCAACACTATCACGGTGGATATAAGAGATGACACGGGACGACCGGTGGCATTCGAACGAGGGAAAGTGGTGCTGACACTTCATTTTCGACAAGCACGTTCTCTCCACTTTGTATAATAAAGGTGCCTTACGAGTGCGATGCACGCAGATATAATGGACTATTATGCCCAACAGGCCGAAGGTGGCCTTCCGGTTTTTGCAGGTGCACGCATGCAACCAGGACATGGGCTGGGGAACATACTCGGGAGCATCGTCAAAACGTTCCTGCCCTTGGTGACGCGTGGGGTGAAAGCAATCGGCAAACAAGCGGTACGCAGTGGACTGCAAATCATCGGTGATGGCTTGGGTGGTACGGCACCCAGAAGCCATGAAACGGTGGGCCAAAGAAGCAGGAGGCGTCTTGGTCGCCAAAGCACAACGAACCGTAGGGAATAAAAGACCTGCACCACCGAGAACACGCACCAGTCGACGACCGACCCAGCGACGACGCACATCGAAGTCCTGCACCTCCACCAAAAGTGAATTTGATTTGTGGACGGTCCCGCCCACACAGACCAGCGGGTGGAGCATCTCCCGCTCTCCAGCATCAACGAAACAGGGCCCATCGAGTTCACCATCAGTAATGGGGATACGGTCTATGTGGATTTAGCCCATACATACTTGTATGTGAAAGCCAAGATCGTCAATGAGGATGACTCCAGAATCGTCGACAATACAACGGTGGGCCCGACGAATCTCTGGCTGCACTCTATGTTTCAGCAGGTGGATATATTTCTCAGCGACAAACTCATCAGTGACTCGACCAACACGTACCCCTATCGAGGCTACATCGAGACGCTGTTGTCGTATGGACGAGAGGCTAAATAATCTCAGCTGACAGCCGCTTTATTCTACCAGGACAGAGCCGAGCACATCGGTGCAGAGAACGACAATGCGGGATATAATAAACGGAAGGCTTTAACCGCGAACGGCGTCTCGGTGGATCTCATGGGTCGACTGCACGCAGACATTTTCATGCAAGACCGGTACCTCTTGAACAAGATCCCCATCAAAATCCGACTGATACGGGCACCTCCGACCTTCGCCTTGATGGCCACTAACGTAGACGGGCATGCAGCTGACTATAAGATTGTCATCCAAGACGCAGTCCTGTATGTCCGAAAAGTGAAACCGAATCCAGCCGTTCAATTGGGATACCTCAAAGCCTTGGAAACAAAACCAGCCCAGTACCCTATCCGACGTGTGCAAACCAAAGTGTTCTCTGTGCCTGCTGGAAATATGGGCGCCAACAAAGAAAACCTGTTCCTGGGGGAACTACCCAAGCGATTGATCCTGGCCTGTGTGGAAAATACCAGTTTCAGCGGAGCCTACCCAGAGAATCCGTTTGACTTTAAACATTTCGGCATCAATTTTGTGGCCCTGCATGTGGATGGACAACAGGTCCCAGCCACGGCCTTAACACCGAACTTTGGGCGCGGGAATTTCATTCGAGCCTATCAGAGCCGGTTTACAGCCAACAGTCAAATCAACCAGGACGAAGGGAATATGATCAGTCGGGAGGACTACGCGAACGGATACACGTTGTTCTGTTTCGATCTGACCCAGATCTGTTGGAGAATGACCCAGGGACACCTTAGAGAACGACCATCAGCTGGCCCTCGCCAAGCAAGGCAATTTACGGTTGGAAATTCACTTTGCACGAGCCCTCGGAGCACCGTCAATGTGATCTGCTACGCCGAGTTTGACAACATCATTCAAGTGGACAAGGCACGCAACGTCCAGATAACCACCGTGTTGGAGAATGACCCAGGGACACGTATGATCTTTCAAGGGGTGTTCGCCCGAGATGTGTTCCCATTAGACCGTATGTATCCTGCTGCTTACGTTCTCAACACGGATCCGATAGATCGCCCCGGTGAACATTGGGTGGCCGTGTACTTGACAAAACAGCAGGGCGAATAATGTGCCCCGTACGGCCTGCCACCCCTCCATCTCGATTTAACAGACTTCATGGATCAAGGCACAGAGACGTGGTGTTGGAACAGTCAAACGTTGCAAAGCCTGACCAGTAGCGTGTGCGGACAATATTGCTTGTTTTACCTGTACCATCGATGCCGGGGAAGAATGTGGCCTGGTGCACTGAGAGTTGTTCCCCCTCAACCGTAATTTTGGCTTGTTCCAAGTAGTCGCCCCTAAGTACATTTGCATTGTATGTGTAGTGTGCCGAGTAGTCGATAGGTGGCGTTTATGTTCCTTGTTCGTAAAAGACATCTTGTAAACAAGCAGGAAACAGACGTTCATAATTCCCCGTTTCATCACAATTATGGTGGTATTCGAACATTACCTGTAAATAGGGCTACGCTGTTCTGATCTAGAGTATTCCGGTTCCGAACGTGAGTACTGTCGTGGTTGTACGTTTTGTATTATCATTGTACAGAACAATATTCAGGTGATCACATTACATGTATATCTCTCTAACGTCGATGAAGTGTAATCATATGTAGGTCATAGGCTAAATGGCGCGAAATAGATATAACTGGGTTAAGCTGATTGTTTCTCTGCAAAAGTTACATGACCACCGATCCGCGGTGTAAGATTATATTTCTTGTAATATCTTTTGTACCAATTAATGGATTATATTATTATTCAAATCCTTTATTAATTGGATTACATTCAGTAAATGTTTCCAAGTCTATGGATCAGATTCATTATTTTATTGTACTATTTTAGGTGACCTATTGAGTTACCAGTCTGTGGCTTGTCTGTATTCACCATAGAATTAGAGTGTTCAACAGGTCAGTACCATGGTATCGTCGCGGCATCAGTTTCGGACCGTCATGCGTTTCGGACCTGCCATCATTAAATGTTATTATCACGTGATTGCGCACGGTGAGTGACGTCATTTCTGGGGCTCTGAACCCTGGTGGGTGACTTCTTGTGGGTTGTTAGAGAAAATGCTGAAAATTCGTTTTGACGCTTTAATTATCCACCGAAACCTTTACACAGCATATAAATGCTCTTTTTGCTAATGCCACTTTTAGAGACTTGAATAATAGGCCATAGCTTCTGTTCACGATGTACTAGGGATCTCTCCATAGCCTCATTTTTTCTGTCGTCTGCCAAGGAAATGGTGGCACGTGACCATGGGCTCCACCTCGTGGCCTATTTTTTTTTATATGGAAGACTAGAAGGGTAATGTCTTATATTGTATGTTAAGATATTGTGAAAAAAATTACTAACTTTCCTCCAGAAATTAAGGTGATAATGACTTGATTTTTAAAATCTGCAATTATTTATTGCATGTAATTAAGATTAACTGCAGTGTCATAGTGTAAAAGATATATATTTGTACTAAATAGGTTAGGTTTTAAATGTAAATCAAAGTAAAATGCTGAAAAAAGCAATAAGTATAATTATTTATCAAAGTTTACAATGCTTAATAATTGCCGGTATAATAAATTACAACATTTCGTGTTGCACTTTGAACTTTTCCAAGTTCTTAATATTTACGAGCACCCTGACATTTCAGCGCGTCTGGCCCACCCTACTCACCGAATGTAATGACCTTTCTGGTCGCCAGGGGGCGTTTCCAAGCTGCCGGTCCGAAACCCATGACGGAGTCTGTCGTCAGGTATGTTCAACCTGATGTACTTAATCTGAAATCCTGATTAAATGCGTGTGTGCCGAAAAGCCGTTTGCTTTCATCAGTCCATCTTTATTTATGGGTCTAGGTCACGAAGAAGGCTTAAGCGCGCCGAAACCCATACCACGAGGATATATTTGGCGATATCAACAATGATATCAGATAATGAGATTAATATGCTAAATGATTTTATTAAAGATATCTATTACGGAGTAATATAATTACTGATAATCAGCTCCGATCAGATTATTTGATTCCTAACTGATATATCAGGATAAGCATAATACATTGCCTGGTTTATAAAGTATTAAACTACTATTTTCCTATGCAAGTTTATTATGACGAATTTCGTATAAGTTCATGGAACGGTTTCATGTGTCATATATGGGTCATTCCGTGAAATGGGGATACCAAAGTGTGACGTGCAAACCAATTTTGAAAAGATGTAAATTCCTGGCTGCCCTAAGTCAGGGATAATATTGATATACAGAATATTCCACAATTTGGGAGAAAAATAAAAAAATGAAGTTGCGGGTGTAACAAGGACACGAAACTATATGCCAAATTCACCACATAACACGTTAATTTAAGTGTCAAATAGAATAAAAACATGATCGAATTGTTAGAATATTTAATCCTATTCTTAGTCAGCAAATTTAATGGCATCGACTGCCTCAATCCAATCAAGTGGTGCGTGTAACATGGACACCAAGAATGGCTTCGTGTCCTTTCGCATACATCATGTGAAATCACCATACTAGGTCGCCATCAAAGTCTAGACTTCACCATCAAACTGATCATGGCACATGAACATTTTATATGTAAGACTGGTCTTAGTTTAACTTTCTTTCTTCTGGAATCAACATTTGTTTGTCACACATGTAACGAAGTGGCAAACGTAACTGTTCAGGTCGCGAAATAGCACAATACTACTTAACCGCTATTTTTTGCGATTGGCTCATTATATGGCCCCTGCTCTGAAGTGGCTCCACCAGCCATGTCACAAATATTGGGTTCCATTGCTGCACATTGTAATTCATACCCCAAAAAATAATAAGTAAAATGCAAGCCGAGGGTGCCGCGTGTAACACATGAAAATGGACACGAAAGTGAGATATGAAATAAACTAAAATAAATTGAAAGACATGAGCCAGATCGATACTTTAAGTTGTTTTATTGGTAAAATTTATTAACAATTCGTGCACACAGTGCGAACAAAAGCATCAATGTTTGCAATGTTTGCAATGTCACATTTTTGGGGACCGTGGATGTCCTCATATGCTGACACCAATGCTCCTCCAAAAGTAATGGGCGTACATATAACTAAGATGTTATCTTATGTATATCTACTTGTATCTGGCATTAAATAGGAATAAATGTTTTTCAAATTAGTGTAATATTTTAGAAAATTCACTGGTTTTAAGTTTGAGTGCTTAGAGGTGACCCCATTTCATGGAATGACCCATATATGCTCAAATTGTGTTATATATTATCTATGAATGTTATAGTGTACTCATTCATGCACTTTTGTTCATTGACAGGACATTAACAGTCGCTGCCCCTTTTTCCCTTTTTCGCCGCTTTTCCCCGTTTTCCCTTTTCATCTTTAGTTCATTCCATGGAGACATGGTGAATAAACTGTTGTTAATTAATTACACCAAGAACCGGCGTGTCTTCATTGACTGGGTTACAAGAACCTGATCTACCATCGTACAGATGTTTGACGAGTACCCCAAGGCAGAGGACCGAGATGTACTCGTATATGACTGGGCCGCCCATCATTTCAATGTACAAGACCCGTTCTGGGCTTAAGTTCTTTCACGAAAAGCCCCTGTTCTGGGCTTAAGTTCTATCGATTTTAATGTACAAGCCCCCTGTTCTGGGCTTAATTTCTATCGATTTCAATGTACAAGCCCCCTGTTCTGGGCTTCAGTTTTCATGTGGTTGTTCTCACGTTGTTGCTGTTATTTATTGTTGAATAAAAAACAAAATGAGGTCTCACCAAAAAACCCCTGTCTTGTGTGTTATGCAGCGTTCTCGAGCATTTTGTATTCTTTTCCGTATACTGTTATCTTTCTCTGGGTTCGCATTCCTACCTGGTGTTCTTGGGCAAATTGCTTCGTTTGGTTACTCTCTAAAAAAAGTTGAGTGAAATTTCAGAGTGAAAATTAATGAGCATTAATCCTACTCAATATATTGAAGGAGATTTTCACTCAACTTGAGTTACTTCTCACGCAACTTGAGTTAAATGCACTCAACTTGCATTTGAGTGACATTCACTCAAGCATAAGAGTGGAAATTGATCACTCAAGTTGAGTGAAAAATAACTCACGTTGAGTGAAAAATAACTCACGTTGAGTGAAAAGTAAATTCAAGTTTGAGTGAAAAGGTACATTTCACTCAAAGTTGAGTAGAACATTTCACTCAAACTTGAGTGGAACAGTTCACTCAAGTTTTTTTAGAGTGTGCAACCCTCCATTTTAAAGACAACGTTAGTACTTTGTCTTAGCCAAGAAAATGGTACACTGAAGATAATGGAATATTATTTCACGACTGAATAGGTTTTGTCTATCCTGTGTGGGCATGACTCTTCAGTGAGACAGTACTATAAAATGACAATATTAGGACTGCATGTTCAATAGAAGGCACCCCGCCCCTGCACCATCGTGATGTAGCCTGAACTGCAAAAAATGTTGAAAGCGACGTTAAACCGGAATCACCTACTCATCACCCATTCACTCACTCACTCAATCTCGTGTATACCAAGTTAGGGTATTTTTGGTGCAGAGTTCTATCATTTTGATTTAAATTTCTCTAAGTTTACTTCGTCTCTGGACTGTTTTAAAAAAAAATCTTTTCTTTGGCCTACATTTGTAGTATTGATCCTTATATCGTAACATTTTAGCTAACCTTTGTGATTAAGTTTCCACTGACGTTGTACTTTCGTTTTGCTAACTACCGATATAGATCTAAACCAGGGGGCGCACAAGTATTTCTGTGCCCTCTTGTAAGCCCAGGCAATATCTGTTTCCGAAATGGTATGAAAACTAGCTGTAATTCATCAGACCGGATGAAGGCCGAACAGAATCCGGTAAAATACGCAAATGTGTGCCCCGCCCCCAGATTTTGTACAGTTTGATGATATTATATTTAAATCAGATATTCATGCTATTGGTACTTCTGTTTTTATTACTATTGTTACGTTGCAACATGCCAGAAATGGGTCAATCTTGAGTACGGGTCAAGCGAGTTCGATATACCGGAAAATTCATTCTTTATTTCTATACATGAATACACACAGAAAATGTTAAAACTAAGATAAACATGGCAGTGTGACTAACGCCACAGGACCTACGAAGTAGGGTTTGATATGATTCAAGTGTGTACTCGAGAGACGACTTGGGGGTCCTATGTGCTACCGTGAGAGAATTTATATAGCAGTCTCTAATTGACAGTAGGTACTATTAACTTTCCCAGATGTCACCGCTGGTGAGTCGTTAGCGTAGCAACTATTATCGCCCTCAGTTCCTATTACCCTGGACACTCATCAGCCCAGCAGTACAGCACGAGGTCACCCATCCAAATATTGACCGGGCTCAGAGTCACTTAACGGTGATTTTACGAGAATCGGTGTGTCCAACGTGATATGCCGTATCAGGGAACCTTCAAAAGTCACAATGAAACATACAGCCAAGGGTTCCCGATGGACATGACAGTGCACTCGTTGAGCCATCAATAAATAATAAAAAAATAATTATAAATCGGTAACAATGCCCTAATACACGTTCATGCCAAAAATCAAGGTTCTAATGTCAACGGTTCTCCATATTTTGCCGACGAAAGGATTCGGATGGACTGACTGACTGACTGACTCATTACCGGACAATTTGCAAATGGTAGCCTAAGTAGTAGATAGCAATGATTTCAACTCAGGTTTTCCGGGGAGATAACTCTTTGGGGAGATGACGGGGAGTTCCGCCAGGGGGCGTTGTTTCTCAAGAGACCAAAAGCTACCTAACACAGAAGAGTTCCAATCTAGGGGAAGGTAACTCCGGATCACTATAGTTCCGGCAAAGGGCCCCTGGGCATGTATTCTTCCGTGGTGATGCGGTCTGGTGGTGACGCGGTCGCGGGAAAAAGCTTCCGCGGAGAAAAAGTAGTCCCCAGACTTCAAATACCCTGCGTGGTCCGATTGGGTCGAGTGAGGTATCAAAGTGAAGCATTCGTGAAGGGGCATCCAGTCATGGGTGGGTGTATGTAAAATTAGGATTTTTTCCCGAAACTATAAAAAGCGGAACACGGACTTTATCCCTAAAATAGGGGAAAACACCTATCAACCCTAGCCAAAAGGGCTAATATCGGTCTCCGGGTTTATTGGGACCTGCCTATCAAGTCAATGGGGTGGGTGCATGTAAAATTAGGATTTTTTCCGAAAATATAAAAAGCGGAACACGGACTTTACCCCTAAAATAGGGGAAAACTCCTATCAACTCTAGCCAAAAGGGCTAATATCGGTCCCCGGGCTTATCGGGGCCTGCCTATCAAGTCAATGGGGTGGGTGCATGTAAAATTAGGATTTTTTTCCGAAAATATAAAAAGCGGAACACGGACTTTACCCCTACAATAGGGGTCTGTATTATACAATATAAGCGGAGATGCCTGTATGGGGTATGGGGATGGTCAATTTTTTTCGTGGGCTTTACTATGGCTTGTGGGATCTCGTTTTTCTCGTCTCTCCAAGAAAATGACAATGGGAAGGGTCCCGGAGCGAATCGGTGAAATTTTTGGGAAAAGTCACCGAGGTCTGTATATAGGCTCATACTGGCTATATGGGGGAGGGGTGGTCAATTTTTTTTTGTGGGCTTTACTATGGGTTGTGGGGTCTCGTTTTTCTCGTCTCGCCGAGAAAAACACAATGGGAGGGGTCCCAGAGCGAATCGGTGAAATTTTGGGGAAAAGTCACCGGGGTCTGTATATAGGCTCATACTGGCTATATGGGGGGAGGGGTGGTCAATTTTTTGTTGTGGGTGTTACTATGGGTTGTGGGGTCTCGTTTTTCTCGTCTCGCCGAGAAAAACACAATGGGAGGGGTCCCGGAACGAATCGGTGAAATTTTTGGGGAAAGTCACCGAGGTCTGTATATAGCCCCATGTAGTCCTATACTGGCTATATCGGGTATAGGTTCAACCTGGGAAATTCACACACGTTCATTGTGATATGGGTTGTTTGGATTTGTTTTTCTCGTCTCGTCATTTAGAACACGATGGGAAGGGTCCCCGAGCGAAACGGTGAAATTTTGGAAAAGTACCATATAGCCCATATAGTACCATACTGGCTATATGGGGGTATAGGTCCAACCTGGGAAATTCACACACGTTCATTGTGATATGGGTTGCTTGGATTTGTTTTTCACGTCTCGTCATTTAGAACACGATGGGAAGGGTCCCGGAGCGAAACGGTGATTTTTTTGGAAAAGTACCATATAGCCCATATAGTCCTATACTGGCTATATGGGGGTATAGGTTCAACCTGGGAAATTCACACACGTTCATTGTGATATGGGTTGTTTGGATTTGTTTTTCACGTCTCGTCATTTAGAACACGATGGGAAAGGTTTCGAAGCGAAATAGTCAAATTTTTGGAAAAGTACCGGGTAGGTCTGTATATAGGCTCATATAGCTTCATACTATATATATGGGGGTATAGGTTCAACCTGTGAAATTCACATACGTTCATTGTGATATGGGTTGTTTGGATTTGTTTTTCACGTCTCGTCATTTAGAACACGATGGGAAGGGTTTCGAAACGAAACGGTGAAATTTTTGGAAAAAGTTCACCGAGGCCTGGGTAAGCCCATAGGCCTATACTGCATGGCTATGGGGGTATAGGCCCATACTGGGTTGACGTTTTGGGGTCTAGGTGAGCCCCTAATGATCCTATGGTGTCGTATGAGGTCTTGTTTTGAAGCTCTCGCGGAGGAGCATCCTACTGCACTAATGGTTCGTCCGTTTTCAATATTTTGCGCATGCGCAGTTTGGCCGTAGTATAGAAAGCAGGCATTTGGGGGGGGGGTACGTGGGGTGTGTTTGGGGTAGAGATGGACCGCTATGGGTCTGAATGGGTCGTGGGAGGTATCAAAGTGAAGCTTGTGGGAGGTAGAGTCAGAATGGCGTGTTTTCAAGTGCAAGTCTCGTCAATCTGCGCATGCGCAGTTGGTTGTAGTAAGTAAAGTTGCCATTTTGGGGCAGTACAAGAAGGTATTTGGGGTAGAGATGGACCATCCTTGGTCCGAATGCGTCCTGGGAGGTGTCATTTTGTAGCTCTCGGGGTGTACACCCCGATTTGAGGCATGTCCGCAGCATCTGTGACGTCATTGGTGACTTCATCAGTACGAGTAGTAGCGAAAGCGGGTATTTTGGGGTAGTGAAGGAAGGTATTTGGTGTAGAGATGGACCATCCTTGGTCCGAATGCGTCGTGTGAGGTGTCATCTTGTAGCAACGCCCGCCAACACCAAGCTCAATGATTCATCGCCCTGGTGAAATAGCTCAGAAGCTCTGATTTTCTAGATATTCCATGGAATTGTCACTCATTCTTCGAAATGCAGTGACGTCCGTCGTTACGCCTTAACAGACCGGAGAGAGTACAACAACAACAAGAAGGATGAGACATGAGAGTACAACAACAAGAAGAAGTTTTTTCATATAGTTTATTCTCCCCAATGTTACATCATACCCACGCTGGGGGAGCCGCGTTGGGTATATTTACAATTCAGGAAGACTCTTGTCCAATCAGAGGCCACCATTTGCATCTGTCATATTCGTTCCTGTCCGTTAGATGTATTCTTGTCCAATCAGAAGTCTCCATTTCAGAAAGTTCCATCTTCGGCCAAGTTCGCTTTGAACCATTTATTCTAATCATCATCGGGCAGCCCAGGATACCGTTGAGGCAACATATCCTCAGATAGTTGTTTGTGCATTCTGAGTATCTATCAGTGCATGGGTGAATACATTCACCCGATGGGAAGATTCCGTAATTTGGTCACGAAGAGCGTAACATTGGTCACCCTCTCCACTGTCCACTTGGTGTTGGGGCGTTGTTGTTGGGCCCATTCCAAGGGATCCACGGTGTCCAGTTTCTCCAGCATCGTCTCTAGCGACGCCCGGTTAATGATGGAAAACGGTTGGTCAAATACCCGGATGTTACTGCTCGGGTAAAAGTATCGGACTTGATCTGTCTCCTTATGCTGCAGTACATAACCAAACGCCAGATTTAATTTGAAGGACGTAGCTTGGTCATTGAAGATGGCTTCCACGTAGTTGCGTAGACGGGTGAGGTCAGTCAGTCGGAAATTGTAGATATCTTGAATAGGGCGATGACGCTGGAAACAGTGCCGTATCATGGGTCAATGGCGCCGATAGATATCACTCACTGGATGGGCGTACTGTAAGAGATCGCTGGGAACATCCACCGCATCTTCCAGAAAATGTTCGTTGTTGTCAGGCGTATGACTGGGAACAGTAATGCTAGGGACCGGCTGGATATCTAGGCTCTTCTGAACTGTGGGTATAGGCGGGCTCTCCGTGATCGCATCATCAGTGGCATTCGTCTCCCCGGACTCATCTTCACTAGGTCTGACCCTCATGGGTGCTTCTTTAGTGGAAATTTGTCGCTCATACCGTGGTGATGGACTATGAATCAAACGTTGGTGCTGTCTTAACTGACTGGGTCGTTTGAAGAGTTGACCACAACCGTTACATTGCTCCGTCGCGCCCTCGTGGAATGAGCGTTCGTGGCGCAGTAAATGATCCTCCCGATTGAATGACCGTGCGCAGGTTGTACAAGTATACCGTGCATCGTTGTGGGTAGAGGCCTCGTGGCGTCGTAAATTATCTAGACGAGTAAACAGCTTCTGCCAAGTTGTGCAAGAGAACATATCGCCTGTGGATCTGGAAATGATGAATGCCGTAAAAATTCCCACTTTTATACGTGTTTCCGTGATATTCGTGTCTTTTCGGCAACCTCCGTGTCCCTTCGGTCACCTCCGTGTCTTTTCGGTGACGTCCGTGACTCTTCGGGCACCTCCGTGTCTCTTCGGTAACCTCCGTGACATCTTCGGTCACCTCAGTGTCTCTTCGGTGACCTCCGTGACATCTTCGGTAACCTCCGTGTCTCTTCGGGTACCTCCGTGACATCTTCGGTCACCTCCTTGTCTCTTCGGTGACCTCCGTGACATCTTCGGTCACCTCCGTACTGTCAACGATCAGCATATAGACATATAGAGTATGTACGGCATGTTATGGTATTCATCAGTGCATGAGTGACGCATTCAGCCGATGGGGGTGGTCGGTCAGCTTGGTAACGAAAAACGTGACATTGGTCACCCTCTCTACGACCCATTGTGTGTTGGGGCGTTGTTGTTGGGCCCATTCCAAGGGATCCACGGTGTCCAGTTTCTCCAGCATCGCCACTAGCGACGCCCGGTTAATGATGGTAAATGGTTGGTCAAATACCCGGATGTTACTGCTCCGGTAAAAATATCGGGCTTGGTCTGTGTCCTTATGCTGCAGCACATAAACAAACGCCAGATTCAACTTGAAGGCCGTAGTTTGATCGTTGAAGATGGTTTCCACGTAGCTGCGTAGACGGGCGAGGTCGGTCAGTCGGAAATTGTAGATATCTTGAATAGGGCGATGACGGTAGAAACAGTGCCGGATCATGGGTCAATGGCACCGATAGATGCCACTCACTGGATGGTCTTCGTGTAACAGATCGCGGGGAACATTTATGGGTTCGTCCACGAAGTGTACTTTGCCCTCCACCTCATACAAAATCTGGCCCAAGGTCTTGTCGTCGGAATTTGACTGTTGAATTAGGGCGACATCATCATCGGCCCTCGTGCGATGGGTGGGAGTTCCCCCTGTCTCGATATTGATGCCTACGGGCTCTTCTACCTGCAAACGTGGCTGCGGAAGAGGGTGTCGTGTGCGTTGGTGTCGCAACAATTAACTGCCTGGTCAGTTTGAAAAGCCGACCACATTCTTCGCATGGACGCTTGGGTACTTCATGGCGTGCACGTGTGTGGCACAAGTCGTGCAGACGAGTGAATGATTTCGAGCACGTAGTACAAGTGAACATCTTGGTGGTTGACAGAGTGTCTGATGAAACGGCCAGGCCGCTTCCCTTTTATAGCACGCTAGCTGGTGATCTATTTTTAGCACACTCTACCCCAAGTCGAGGATCGAGACTGGTGTACTGGTGTACGACTGAGCCGCATTGCGCGCGCGCGCGTGGTTTGTGTGTGTGTGTGTGTGTGTCTATGTGTGGGCTGTGGATTTTACATCCGGGATGTTGTCAACATCCGGGTTTCCAAGTGGGGTTTTTCCGTCGTTCCTCCGTCTTCCATCCGGGTACTGTGGTTTTACATCCGGGTCCCCATCTTACAGCCGGGTTTTGGACACCTGCTGACCTCAGTAATTTGCATATTACCTCTGTGAGGTCACTTCCGCTTCCGTTCACGTGACCGGAACTGACCTTTGACCCCGGCGCGCGCTAACAATACCGGATCAGGCTCCTTTACCTTATTTATGGTTAGACATTAGAAGACGAACTGAGGATCCACGATCTGACTCCTCTATCCTGATTATGGTCGGTGTCTGAATGGGGTATCATGTCTGCCTATGGCATGATATTTCAGTGGGACAGCACTATACAATGGCACCATTAGATCTGTTACAAGTAACCGTATCCCGTGGTGATATAGCTGAAAAAATGTTGAAAGCGACGTTGAACCCTATTCACTCAGTCATTGCATGGAGACGAGCTGAGGATCCACGTTAATAAAACTCTGTCCTAACTATGGTTAGTCGTTATAAGGTGAGCTGAGGATCCACTTTCAGACTGCTCTAACACAACTATGGTCGGTCTTTGGAAGATCAGCTAAGGATTCACGTTCAGATTTCTTGACATTAACTAATTTCAGTCAGTAAAAGGTGAGATGATGATCCACGCTCAAACACTTCTGCCTTAACTATGGTCATTCATTACACAAGGTGAGCTGAGCATGACGTTCAGACTCCTCTACCTTATCTATGGTGAGTCATGGAGAGGTGAGTTGATGATCCGCGTTCAAACACCTCTGCTTTGACTTTGGTCAGTCGTTAGAAGGTGAGCTAAGGATCCACGTTCATTCAGATTCCTCCACATTGGTTATGTTCAGTCATTAAGAGATGATTTGATGTAATTAAAATGCAAAACAATAAAAGTCCGGGCCTGGATGGTCTCAGTATAGAATTCTCAAATCCTTTTGGAAAGATTTAGGTCATTTCATCCTTAGATCTATAAATGAGAGCGTAGAATTATCAATAAACACAAAAGCAGGATATTGTTGTCTGCCTACCAACACCCAATAAAGATAGACACTATCTGAAGTATTGGATACCTATATCTCTCCTGAATATAACTTGTAAATGGCATCAGCCTGTATAGCGAACCGGCTTAAACTGTATTAGATAGTATAATACATGAAGATCAAAAAGGATTCATTAAGGGTCGATTTATAGGAGAAAGTATTAGAATTATTTATGATATCCTTTTTGAGACTAAGCAGCAAAATAGTCCTTGTGTTTTACTTCTTATAAACTTTGAGAAAATCATTTGATACTGTCTCTCATCAGTTTATTAATGAAAGTTTTTCGGATTTGGGGATTCAATCAAAAGATGGGTAAACGATTTGCTATCGAGTTTCTTTTCTATAAGAAGAGGTTGTAGGCAGAGGGACCCTCTCAGACCTTATCTTTTGATTATATGTGCAGAAATTTCGAGCATACTTATCAGACAAATCCCGAAAATCAAAGGTATTACTCAAAATGGTACGAAATATAAATTGAGCCAGTATGCTGACGATACCCAGATAATGCTAGACGGAAAGGAAGAATCGCTCCGAGAAACCCTGGGAATTCTCGAAGAGTTTCATATTATATCAGGCCTGAAAATAAATGTGGAAAAGACAGGCTATCTCTTTGGGTACATTGATTAACATGGACACTAGGTTATGAGAAGACTGGACTGGAATAAGCCTGTGTTTACAATTCTTGGTGTCAAATTTAGTACAGTTTAGGTGTGAACGACATAAATTGGTGTAACGTCTATTTAATGGCGAAATCGTGTACCAAACTATGGAATCCACAATAATAAATTAATACATAGATGTCTAGTTACGAATGTACGTCTCGTTAAACGTCTGTCATGAAGAGGAAGAAACTTAGAGCATTTATTTTTTAATTGTCCGGTAAGCCTAGAATTATGGGGCTTCGTGACTGGATACTCAGAGAGTGCCATATAGGCCTCGTCCTGAATAGAAAGGTAATAGTTTTTGGTTTACCGCTCAAATACGTATTGTTCAATCATGTCTTGCTGTTAACTAAACAACATATATACCACTGTCGGATTACAGATTCCAGACCGAATTTTGACATCTTGAAAAATTTAATAAAATATAATTTCAACTTAGAAAAAAACGATATACAAGTATAAATTGATTATGGGGTATTTTGAAAGAAATGTGCGTTATTCTACAACCTGTTTAACATGATCGAACATATCAATTGATTTAGTCATATATATATATATATATGCATTTTTACTGTACCGATAAGCGTTAATAAAATATGAATCATTCTGTAGATAGCAGTACGGAAACTTGTGACCGCCTGAAATCCTGCTGAGGAGACAGAGCCGGAAAACACTCAAAGTATTTGACTGTGTGATATTATAATCCTAGTTTTTTTTTAGTTTGTTAACTTAGTTTATCTTTTTTTATCATTATTTTCTTTTGATATTATGGTTATGTAAATTCAGCTATGATTGCGTTTTACACATTATATGACCTATTAGTATGTATTGATGACATGATTCAATGAAAAATAAGAGAAACCAAAAAAAGAAAAAAAGAGATGATTTGATGATCCACGTTCAAACACCTATGTCTTAGCTATGGCCATTCATTGGAAGGCGACTAGAGGATCTACGTTCAGATTTCTCCACATTAACTATGGTCAGTCAATAAGAGACGAGTTGATGATCCACGTTCAGATACCTAAGTCCTAACCATGGTCAGACATTATAAGCTGAGCTGAGGATCCTCTACCTTAAGTACTATAAGTATTTGGAAGATTACATGAGGATCCACGTTTAGACTCCTTTTCCTTAAGAATGGTCAGTCTTTGGGATGGGACGTGAGGATCCGCATTCAAACTCCTCTACCAATACTATGGTCGGTCTTTTGACTGTGACCAGAGGATCAACGTTCAGGCTCCGCTATCAAAACTATGATCGGTCTTTTGAAAGTGACCAGAGGATCCACGTTCAGACTCCGCTACCAAAACTATGGTCAGTCTTTTGAAGGTGACCAGAGGATCAACGTTCAGACTCCAGCACTAAAACTATGGTCGGTCTTTGAAGGTGACCAGAGGATCAACGTTCAGACTCCAGTACCAAAACTATGGTCGGTCGTTTTGAAGGTTACCAAAGGATCCACGTTCCGACTCCGCTATCAAAACTATGGTCGGTCTTTTGAAGGTGACCAGAGGATCCACGTTCCGACTCCGCTATCAAAACTATGGTCGGTCTTTTGAAGGTGACCAGAGGATCAACGTTCAGACTCCAGTACTAAAACTATGGTCGGTCTTTTGAAGGTGACCAGAGGATCCACGTTCCGACTCCGCTAACAAAACTATGGTCGGTCTTTTGAAGGTGACCAGAGGATCCACGTTCCGACTCCGCTATCAAAACTATGGTCGGTCTTTTGAAGGTGACCAGAGGATCAACGTTCAGACTCCGCTACCAAAACTATGGTCGGTCTTTTGAAGGTGACCAGAGGATCAACGTTCAGACTCCAGTACTAAAACTATGGTCGGTCTTTTGAAGGTGACCAGAGGATCAACGTTCAGACTCCAGTACCAAAACTATGGTCGGTCTTTTGAAGGTGACCAGAGGATCAACGTTCAGACTCCAGTACCAAAACTATGGTCGGTCTTTTGAAGGTGACCAGAGGATCAACGTTCGGACTCCAGTACCAAAACTATGGTCGGTCTTTTGAAGGTGACCAGAGGATCCACGTTCAGACTCCGCTAACAAAACTATGGTCGGTCTTTTGAAGGTGACCAGAGGATCAACGTTCTGACTCCAGTACCAAAACTATGGTCGGTCTTTTGAAGGTGACCAGAGGATCCACGTTCAGACTCCAGTACCAAAACTATGGTCGGTCTTTTGAAGATGACCAGAGGATCAACGTTCAGACTCCAGTACCAAAACTATGGTCGGTCTTTTGAAGGTGACCAGAGGATCCACGTTCAGACTCCAGTACCAAAACTATGGTCGGTCTTCTGAAGGTGACCAGAGGATCAACGTTCAGACTCCAGTACCAAAACTATGGTCGGTCTTTTGAAGGTGACCAGAGGACCCACGTTCAGACTTCAGTACCAAAACTAGGGTCGGTCTTTTGAAGGTGACCAGAGGATCAACGTTCAGACTCCAGTACCAAAACTATGGTCGGTCTTCTGGAGGTGACCAGAGGATCAACGTTCAGACTCCAGTACCAAAACTATGGTCGGTCTTTTGAAGGTGACCAGAGGATCCACGTTCAGACTCCGCTACCAAAACTATGGTCGGTCTTTTGAAGGTGACCAGAGGATCAACGTTCAGACTCCGCTAACAAAACTATGGTCGGTCTTTTGAAGGTGACCAGAGGATCAACGTTCAGACTCCAGTACCAAAACTATGGTCGGTCTTTTGAAGGTGACCAGAGGATTCACGTTCACACTCCGCTACATGTACCTAAATTATGGTCGGATCTTTGAAGGTGACCTGAAGAACCACATTCAAACTCCTCTACCATAACTATGGTCATGCAGTCTTGAGAAGATCAGCTAAGGATTCACGTTCAGATTCCTCGACATTACCTAAGGTCAGTCAGTAAGGGGTGAGATGATGAGCACCCCTACCGTGTGGTCATGTCATCCAAGTTGCCACATGAACAGGTACAATAAAAGCGTATCTGAGATACAACACATATCACGAATCGTTAGATTCTTGGTATGTGCTTGAAAATAGGTTAACCAGAAAACTATACTGTGTGGCTCTGTCAGTATGTCGACACCTCTTCCCACTTCCCTTATATGTGTTGTAATTTTTACCTGTATATGGCGAGATTCTGCTGGTGGACGTTTCGTCCCCGAGGCCCGCCCCCTGTATAGACCTTTTGGTCTTTGATATATGTTGGCATTGTGGGAAGTTGATGCTCGGTCGACATCGGGCCTTACAGACTAGACATTTTTGTTAAATGCCGTCATTTTCATCTGACGACGATACAGCTCACCAATCCTAAGTGTACGAGTTGTCACAGCGGCACAGGTCATCAATGACCAATATATGAGTTGTCAGAGCATTTCTATAATAGTTCTTTAGATTTGTCTAATACCGCTTATGCCGGTGCTAGGGGCCGTGTGGTCATGTCATCCAAGTTGCCACATGAACAGGTACAATAAAAGCGTACCTGAGATACAACACATATCACGAATCGTTAGATTCTTGGTATGTGCTGTAGACTAGATTAACCAGAAGACTATACTGTGAAGTCATGTGACTCTGTCGGTATGTCGACACCTCTTCCCACTTCCCTTATATGTGTTGTAATTTTACCTGTATATGGCGAAATTCTGCTGGTGGACGTTTCGTTCCCGAGGCCCGCCCCCCTGTACAGACCTTTTGGTCTTTGATATATGTTGGCATTGTGGAAAGTTGATGCTGGGTCGACATCGGGCCTAACAGACTAGACTTTTTTTGTTAAATGCCGTCATTTTCATCTGACGACGATACAGCTCACCAATCCCAAGTGTACGAGTTGTCACAGCGGCACAGGTCACCAATTACCAATATACGAGTTGTCAAAGCATTTCCATCAAAGTTCTCAATATTTGTATCTAATACCGCTGATGCTGGTGCTATGGGCCGTGTGGTCATGTCATCCAAGTTGCCACATGAACAGGTACAATAAAAGCGTACCTGAGATACAACACATATCACGAATCGTTAGATTCTTAGTATGTGCAAGAATAGGTTAACCAGAAAACTATACACTGAAGTCATGTGGCTCTGTCAGTATGTCGACACATCTTCCCACTTCCCTTATATGTGTTGTAATTGACTATGGTCAGTCATTATAAGATGAGCTGATTATCAACGTTCAGACTGTTCTGACTTATCTATGGTCAGTCATTGGGAGTCGAGCAGAGTATCCCTGTCCAGACTCCTTAAACAGAACAAATATCATTCATTGAAAACCTTAATAACTAAGGTCGGACATTAGACTATGGAAGGCGAGCTGAGGATCCACGAACAGACGCTTCTAACTTAAATATGGCCATGCATTGGAAGGTGAGCTGAGGGTCCACGATCAGACTCTTCTACCTTAAAGGTCAACCCAAACGCTCTGAGGTCAAAAATATAAAAAAAATAGTCCTTTCGATTCTGAAAATAATGATATTTTTTTCATAATTTTGTGCAGTCTGGTTGGCGAGATATTGCCGTTTGAAAGGTGAAAATCGCTCTCCTGTCAATTCCAGCTGTGACGTCACGGAGGGAAGCCGTCTTGTATTCTCTATGTTAAAGCCATATACCACAGTCGTAAGTAGCTGCTTATTTCTGGAGATTTTCGGAGTATCGGGACATCATTTGTTAAGAATCAGGGGGACATGAGATATTTTGACATTTTGTTTGTCAAGTTGAAATTTTCAAAAAGGCACTCAATTATCAAAGGTGCATTATTTCATCTCAGAAAGATAGGAAACACAATTAAACACAAGAAAATATGACTATTTCTTTGAAGTAATTCGAAAAAATGACTTTCAAAATTTCAAAAATGTCACAAGTCCTAATTCCCCTTAAATATGCCGCGACGTTGTTTAGTGGGAGGTTGCAGTTTTACTACAGATGACGGTGTTGGTATTCATTTGTGGCCTAAAGACGAGAAAATCGCTGCAAATTGGACGAAATTTGTACGCAACACGAGAGTGTGGAAAGAGGGCCTGAGCCAGTACTCGTATAATTTGCTCGGCACATTTTGACAGAAATTAGACATCATTCGATGACATCTACAGCGAAGCAGTTGAATTCGGGTACAAACTAAAACTAAAGAGAACAGCTATTCCAACTATCAAACCTAAGAACAATCAGAATGTGACGGCAAAGAAATCGGACAAGGAGAATCTATCACGGACATCGGCTGAACGAACCTAGCCTGCAAGCGTGGCCTCGGGCAGGGAGACGGCTGTACATGCCCTGCTCGCTCTCGCGTGGCATTTGTTGCTTGAGCACCTACAGGTTAGACTGGATGAGTCTCTATTTCATATATACTATTTAATAATACTAAAATGATCTTTCATAAATATATATACGCTTGATAAGTAAATAAATAAAAAACACCAATTGAGTGAATGGCTGTAAATACAGAAGTGATAATAATACTTTCATAATCCCTTGACATTTGAGATTGTGGGAATATCATTCGATTTCAATTTAATTGAGGTAATTTGTCGAAAATTGAGCAAATGTGAATGCCGATCCACTCACCATGGCTTACTTTTCGCCATGAATGTCCAAAGTATTTTTTATCAAACTATATAATTCTGAAATTGGTATTTCATGGGGATTATGGAAAAACAAACAAAATTCAAATCGGACGTATATCAGTAGAGTTATCAACAGTTTACTGTCCATACTGCCGAATCCCGGAGTTTATCCCCTCGAAAAGGCTGCCTCGGTCAGTAACAACAATAACAACACAGATGTGCTCGTTCTTTACATCACAGAATCGTTCTACATTCAATACAGTTTGAAATATATGGACATTTGCTCTTATAGATGACGATAATAAGGTTTCCAGTCAAGTTGCATACCAATCACTATTCAACAAACGACCTCTCCGAATCCTGTCGTCGTCGAGTTCCACGTTGTCAGAGTGGTTGTCACTGTCAGAATCGGAGCCGTACGGCTCAAATTGATAGGGCTGAATTCCGCCGTTGGTCTGCAAACAACTGTTAATTTGCCCGTCATCATCCTCCTCTATGTCTGTTTCATCTTCTTGGCGAAAAATATTTCCATCTAAGCAGCTGATATCGCTCGAATCGACATCTGAACCGGAGCTCTGACTGCACTCGCTTTCCATGTTATCCGCTGTTTTTTCTCAGGCAACTTCCCTGCGTGACGTCATCAAGCCAGCTGTGAAAGTGTGAAAAAGCCCACTTTGCTCCCATATTACGTGTGTTTCTGATCAGATTAGAATTTTTTCAATATTTTTTTCATACAAAGTGAAGTATGAACTATGATTTTTAAGGATTTTTAGACCAAAAAAAATTCCGTTTGGGTTGACCTTTAACTATGGTCAGGTATTGGAAGGTGAGCTGAAGGTCCATTATCAGATTCTTCTACCTTAACTATGGTCAGTAATTGAGAAATGAGTTAATGATCCACGTTCAAACACCTCTGCCTTAACCATGATCAGACATTATAAGGTGAACTGAGGACCAACGTTCCGACTCCTCTACCGTAACTATAATAGTCAGTCATTGGGAGGTGAGCTGAGGCATCACGATCAGATTCATCACAGCTCTCGAGCTACGGTATCTAATTCCGCTTAAGTCGGTGCTAGGGGCCGTGTGGATACATCATAGTTTTCACATGAACAGCTGCAATAAAAGCGCTGCTGAGATACTAAAGCTACGTTCGCAAATCCACGGTATTATCAGGTCTAAATGTTAGGTGCCGAGGGATGCTTTCCTGTAGGGTCATATGGTTGTTTTTCAGACGCCAGACGTCGTCAGTTTTTCCCACCTGTTGCATATCGCTCTAATCATCTACCTTAAATATGGTCAGTCTTTGGAAGGTGAGATGAGGATCCACGATCTGGCTCATCTATTACATGGTTAGTCATTGCGAGGTTAACAGAGGATCAACGATCAGAATGCACTACCTTACCTATAGTAAGTTGGTGAAAGATGAGCTGAGGACCCATTATCCTCCACATTGCTCAGTCATTGAGAGGCGAGTTATTAATCCACGTTCAAACATCTCTGCCTTAACCACCGTCATACATTATAAGGTGTCCTGAGGATCTACGTTCAAACTCCTCCATCATAAATATGCTCATTCATTGGAAGGCGACCTGAGGATCCACATTGAGATTCTTCCACATTTAACTATGGCCAGTCATTGGGAGGTGAGCTGATGATCCGTTTTTCAGACTCCCCTACCGTAACAATAATCAGTCATTGGAAAGTAAGATGAGGATGCCCGTTCAGGCTCCTCCACCTTAACTATGGTCAGTCATTGGAAGGTGAGCTGAGGCTCCATGATCAGATTCCGTTACCTTAACTATAGCCAGGCATTGGGAGACGAGGAGAGGATCCACGATCAGACTCCTTTACCTTAAATATAGTCAGTCATTGGAAGGTGAGCTGAGGATCCACGATCTGACTCTAGTACCTTACATATAATAAGTTGATGAAAGATGAGACGAGGATCCATTTTCAGAATCCTCATCCTCTATCATAACTATGCTCAGTTATAGGAAGGCGACCTGAGGATCCACGATTTTATTCATCTGCCTTAACTACGGTCGGTCATTGAGAAGTGAGTTAATGATCCATGCTCACACATTATGGTCAGACATTATAAGATGCGCTGAGGATCCACGTTCAAACTCCTCTACCATAATTATGGTCAGTCATTATAACCCAGCTAGCAAGCAAAGTATGGACCAGCAGCGGTCAACAATGGCATGGATGTCGGTCCACCAAAGGTTTTCCTCAATGGATGTTTACCGGTCCGTTGTCAGCAGCGGCTTACCGACCATTTTTCACTGTCGGTCCATCTCAGGCTCAAGTCTACCACGTGGTTGTTGAAGAGCGATGCGCATTCAGGCTCCTCTACATTAACTATGGTCAGTTATTGGAACGTGAGCTCAGAATCCACATTCAGATACGAGCGTCTAGTCCGTCATTCACTATTCCTGTACCTTACCAATGGCCATTCACTGAGAGGTTTGTGAGGATCCACATTCACATACAAGCGTCCAGTACGTTATTCACTATTCCTGTACCTTATGTACAGTCTATCACTGAAATGTGACCTGAGGGTCCATGTTCAGACTCAACTACATCAGCTATGGTCGGTCATTGGAACGTGATCTGAGAATCCACATTCAGATACAAGCGTCTAGTCCGTCATTCACCATTCCTGTGGGCTACCTTAACTATGGTCAGTCATTGGGAGGTGAGCTGAAGATCCACGATGAGATTTCTGCACATTAACTACGATCCGTGATTGACATCTTAGCTTGCTAGGGGTCTTTCACGTTCCACTTAACACTACCCTTAGCTCAGTGACTTCACTCTCCGTGTATTTCGTCCGATGTCAGCTTCCCCAAGCATCAAGCTACATGTCCGCTCTATTTAAACGAGCCAATGAAATTATCCATATTCAAATATTTTGACCTGGGAATCTCAGACTCCTCCATCACCATAATTATGGTCAGTCACATTCCTCCACATTAACTATGCTCAGTCATTGGGAGGTGAGCTGAGGATCCACAATCAAATCCCTCTGCCTTAACTATGGTCAGTCATTATAACCCAGCTAGCAAGCAAAGTATGGACCAGCAGCGGTCCAACAATGGCATGGATGTCGGCTCGCCAAATGTTTTCCTCAATGGATGTTTACCGGTCCGTTGTCAGCAGCGGCTTGACGACCATTTTTCACTGTCGGTCCATAATAGGCTCAAGTCTACCACGTGGTTGTTGAAGAGCGATGAACATTCAGGCTCTTCTACTTTAACTATGGTCAGTGATTGGAACGTGAGCTGACAATCCACATTTAGATACAAGCGTCTAGTCCGTCATTCACTATTCCTGTACCTTAACAATGGTCAGTCATTGAGAGGTTTGTGAGGATCCACATTCAGATACAAGCGTCTAGTCCGTTATTCACTATTCCTGTACCTTAACAATGGTCAGTCATTGAGAGGTGTGTGTGGATCCACATTCACATGCAAGCGTCTAGTCCGTTATTCACTATTCCTGTACCTTGACTATGGTCAGTCATTGAGAGGTTTGTGAGGATCCACATTCACATACAAGCGTCTAGTCCGTTATTCACTATTCCTGTACCTTAACAATGGTCAGTCATTGAGAGGTTTGTGAGGATCCACATTCAGATACAAGCGTCTAGTCCGTCATTCACTATTCCTGTACCTTGACTATGGTCAGTCATAGAGAGGTTTGTGAGGATCCACATTCAGATACAAGCGTCTAGTCCGTCATTCACTATTCCTGTACCTTGACTATGGTCAGTCATTGAGAGGTTTGTGAGGATCCACATTCACATACAAGCGTCTAGTCCGTCATTCACTATTCCTGTACCTTGACTATGGTCAGTCATTGAGAGGTTTGTGAGGATCCACATTCACATACAAGCGTCTAGTCCGTTATTCACTATTCCTGTACCTTAACAATGATCAGTCACTGAGAGGTTTGAGAGGATCCACATTCACATACAAGCGTCTAGTCCGTCATTCACTATTCCTGTACCTTGACTATGGTCAGTCATTGAGATGTTTGTGAGGATCCACATTCAGATACAAGCGTCTAGTCAGTTATTCCCTATTCCTGTACCTTAACAATGGTCAGTCACTGAGAGGTTTGTGAGGATCCACATTCAGATACAAGCGTCTAGTCCGTTATTCAGTATTCCTGTACCTTGACTATGGTCAGCCGTTGAGAGGTTTGTGAGGATCCACATTCAGATACAAGCGTCTAGTCCGTTATTCACTATTCCTGTACCTTAACAATGGTCAGTCACTGAGAGGTTTGTGAGGATCCACATTCAGATACGAGCGTCTAGTCCGTTATTCACTATTCCTGTACCTTAGCAATGATCAGTGAGTGAGACGTGTGTGAGAATCCACATTCAGATACAAGCGTCTAGTCCGTCATTCACTATTCCTGTACCTTAACAATGGTCAGTCATGGAGAGGTTTGTGAGGATTCACATTCAGATACAAGCGTCTAGTCCGTTATTCACTATTGCTGTACCTTAACAATGGTCAGTCGCTGAGAGGTTTGTGAGAATCCACATTCAGATACAAGCGTCTAGTCCGTTATTCACTATTCCTGTACCTTAACAATGATCAGTCACTGAGTGGTGTGTGGATCCACATTCGGATACAAGCGTCTAGTCCGTTATTCACTATTCCTGTATCTTAACAATGATCAGTCACTGAGAGGTGTGTGTGGACCCACATTAAGATACAAGCGTCTAGTCCGTTATTCACTATTCCTGTACCTTATGTATAGTCTATCACTGAAATGTGACCTGAGGGTCCACGTTCAGACTCAACTACATTAGCTATGGTCGGTCATTGGAACGTGACCTGAGAATCAATATTCAGATACAAGCGTGTAGTCCGTCATTCACTATTCCTGTACCTTAACTATGGTCTGTCATTGGGAGATTTGCGAGGATCCACATTCAGATACAAGAGTCTAGTCCGTCATTCACTATTCCTGTACCTTAACTATGGTCAGTCATTGGGAGGTTTGTGAGGATCCACATTCACATACAAGCGTCTAGTCCGTTATTCACTATTCCTGTACCTTAACAATGGTCAGTCATTGAGAGGTTTGTGAGGATCCACATTCACATACAAGCGTCTAGTCCGTTATTCACTATTCCTGTACCTTGACTATGGTCAGTCATTGAGAGGTTTGTTAGGATCCACATTCACATACAAGCGTCTAGTCCGTCATTCACTATTCCTGTACCTTGACTATGGTCAGTCATAGAGAGGTTTGTGAGGATCCACATTCACATACAAGCGTCTAGTCCGTTATTCACTATTCCTGTACCTTAACAATGATCAGTGAGTCAGACGTGTGTGAGGATCCACATTCAGATACAAGCGTCTAGTCCGTTATTCACTATTCCTGTACCTTGACTATGGTCAGTCATTGAGAGGTTTGTGAGGATCCACATTCACATACAAGCGTCTAGTCCGTTATTCACTATTCCTGTACCTTAACAATGATCAGTCACTGAGAGGTTTGAGAGGATCCACATTCACATACAAGCGTCTAGTCCGTTATTCACTATTCCTGTACCTTAACAATGATCAGTGAGTCAGACGTGTGTGAGGATCCACATTCAGATACAAGCGTCTAGTCCGTTATTCACTATTCCTGTACCTTAACAATGGTCAGTCACTGAGAGGTTTGTTAGGATCCACATTCAGATACAAGCGTCTAGTCCGTTATTCAGTATTCCTGTACCTTGACTATGGTCAGTCATTGAGAGGTTTGTTAGGATCCACATTCACATACAAGCTTCTAGTCCGTTATTCACTATTCCTGTACCTTAACTATGGTCAGTCATTGAGAGGTTTGTGAGGATCCACATTCAGATACAAGCGTCTAGTCCGTTATTCACTATTCCTGTACCTTAACAATGGTCAGTCACTGAGAGGTTTGTCAGGATCCACATTCAGATACAAGCGTCTAGTCCGTTATTCACTATTCCTGTACCTTAACTATGTCAGCCGTTGAGAGGTTTGTGAGGATCCACATTCAGATACAAGCGTCTAGTCCGTTATTCACTGTTCCTGTACCTTAACAATGATCAGTGAGTGAGACGTGTGTGAGAATCCACATTCAGATATAAGCGTCTAGTCAGTCATTCA
This sequence comes from Hanleya hanleyi, assembly GCA_036873755.1. Lineage (NCBI taxonomy): Eukaryota > Metazoa > Mollusca > Polyplacophora > Lepidopleurida > Hanleyidae > Hanleya > Hanleya hanleyi. Next base: position 51,188 of record JAVTVY010024944.1, on the reverse strand, counting down.
CTATTCCTGTACCTTAACTATGGTCAGTTATTGGAACGTGAGCTGAGAATCCACATTCAGATACAAGCGTCTAGTCCGTCATTCACTATTCCTGTACCTTAACAATGATCAGTCACTGAGGGGTGTGTGTGGATCCACATTCAGATACAAGCGTCTAGTCCGTTATTCACTATTCCTGTACCTTAACTATGGTGAGTCATTGGGAGATTTGCGAGGATCCACATTCAGATACAAGCGTCTAGTCCGTCATTCACTATTCCTGTACCTTATGTGTAGTCTATCTCACTGAAATGTGGCCTGAGGGTCCACGTTCAGACTCAACACATTAGCTATGGTCGGTCATTGGAACGTGACCTGAGAATCAATATTCAGATACAAGCGTGTAGTCCGTCATTCACTATTCCTGTACCTTAACTATGGTCTGTCATTGGGATTTGCGAGGATCCACATTCAGATACAAGAGTCTAGTCAAATGCATTCACTATTCCTGTGCACTTAACTATGGTCAGTCATTTGGGAGGTTTGTGAGGATCCACATTCACATACAAGCGTCTGATCAATTGTTCACTATTCCTGTACCTTAACAATGGTCAGTCATTGAGAGGTTTGTGAGGATCCACATTCACATACAGCGTAGTCCGTTATTCTATTGTTGTACACCTTGACTATGGTCAGTCATTGAGAGGTTTGTTAGGATCCACATTCACATACAAGCGTCTAGTCCGTCATTCACTATTCCTGTACCTTGACTATGGTCAGTCATAGAGAGGTTTGTGAGGATCCACATTCACATACAAGCGTCTAGTCCGTTATTCACTATTCCTGTACCTTAACAATGATCAGTGAGTCAGACGTGTGTGAGGATCCACATTCAGATACAAGCGTCTAGTCCGTTATTCACTATTCCTGTACCTTGACTATGGTCAGTCATTGAGAGGTTTGTGAGGATCCACATTCACATACAAGCGTCTAGTCCGTTATTCACTATTCCTGTACCTTGACTATGGTCAGTCATTGAGAGGTTTGTGAGGATCCACATTCACATACAAGCGTCTAGTCCGTTATTCACTATTCCTATACCTTAACAATGATCAGTGAGTGAGACGTGTGTGAGGATCCACATTCAGATACAAGCGTCTAGTCCGTCATTCACTATTCCTGTACCTTGACTATAGTCAGTCATTGAGAGGTTTGTGAGGATCCACATTCAGATACAAGCGTCTAGTCCGTTATTCACTATTCCTGTACCTTGACTATGGTCAGTCATTGAGAGGTTTGTGAGGATCCACATTCACATACAAGCGTCTAGTCCGTTATTCACTATTCCTGTACCTTAACAATGATCAGTCACTGAGAGGTTTGAGAGGATCGACATTCACATACAAGCGTCTAGTCCGTCATTCACTATTCCTGTACCTTAACTATGCTCAGTCATTGGGAGGTTTGTGAGGATCCACATTCAGATACAAGCGTCTAGTCCGTCATTCACTATTCCTGTACCTTAACTATGGTCAATCATTGGGAGGTTTGTGAGGATCCACATTCAGATACAAGCGTCTAGTCCGTCATTCACTATTCCTGTACCTTAACTATGCTCAGTCATTGGGAGGTTTGTGAGGATCCACACTCAGATACAAGCGTCTAGTCCGTCATTCACTATTCCTGTACCTTGACTATGGTCAGTCATAGAGAGGTTTGTGAGGATCCACATTCACATACAGGCGTCTAGTCCGTTATTCACTATTCCTGTACCTTAACAATGGTCAGTCACTGATAGGTGTGTGTGAGGATCCACATTCAGATACAAAGCGTCTAGTCCGTTATTCATTATTCCTGTACCTTAACTATAGTCAGTCATTGAGAGGTTTGTGAGGATCCACATTCACATACAAGCGTCTAGTCCGTCATTCACTATTCCTGTACCTTGACTATGGTCAGTCATAGAGAGGTTTGTGAGGATCCACATTCACATACAAGCGTCTAGTCCGTTATTCACTATTCCTGTACCTTGACTATGGTCAGTCATTGAGAGGTTTGTGAGGATCCACATTCACATACAAGCGTCTAGTCCGTTATTCACTATTCCTGTACCTTAACAATGATCAGTGAGTGAGACGTGTGTGAGGATCCACATTCAGATACAAGCGTCTAGTCCGTTATTCACTATTCCTGTACCTTGACTATGGTCAGTCATTGAGAGGTTTGTGAGGATCCACATTCACATACAAGCGTCTAGTCCGTTATTCACTATTCCTGTACCTTAACAATGATCAGTCACTGAGAGGTTTGAGAGGATCCACATTCACATACAAGCGTCTAGTCCGTCATTCACTATTCCTGTACCTTGACTATGGTCAGTCATTGAGATGTTTGTGAGGATCCACATTCAGATACAAGCGTCTAGTCAGTTATTCCCTATTCCTGTACCTTAACAATGGTCAGTCACTGAGAGGTTTGTGAGGATCCACATTCAGATACAAGCGTCTAGTCCGTTATTCAGTATTCCTGTACCTTGACTATGGTCAGCCGTTGAGAGGTTTGTGAGGATCCACATTCAGATACAAGCGTCTAGTCCGTTATTCACTATTCCTGTACCTTAACAATGGTCAGTCACTGAGAGGTTTGTGAGGATCCACATTCAGATACAAGCGTCTAGTCCGTTATTCAGTATTCCTGTACCTTGACTATGGCCAGCCGTTGAGAGGTTTGTGAGGATCCACATTCACATACAAGCGTCTAGTCCGTTATTCACTATTCCTGTACCTTAACAATGGTCAGTCACTGAGAGGTTTGTGAGGATTCACATTCAGATACAAGCGTCTAGTACGTTATTCACTATTGCTGTACCTTAACAATGGTCAGTCTCTGAGAGGTTTGTGAGAATCCACATTCAGATACAAGCGTCTAGTCCGTTATTCACTATTCCTGTACCTTAACAATGATCAGTCACTGAGTGGTGTGTGGATCCACATTCGGATACAAGCATCTAGTCCGTTATTCACTATTCCTGTATCTTAACAATGATCAGTCACTGAGAGGTGTGTGTGGATCCACATTCAGATACAAGCGTCTAGTCCGTTATTCACTATTCCTGTACCTTATGTATAGTCTATCACTGAAATGTGACCTGAGGGTCCACGTTCAGACTCAACTGCATTAGCTATGGTCGGTCATTGGAACGTGACCTGAGAATCAATATTCAGATACAAGCGTGTAGTCCGTCATTCACTATTCCTGTACCTTAACTATGGTCAGTCATTGGGAGGTTTGTGAGGATCCACATTCACATACAAGCGTCTAGTCCGTTATTCACTATTCCTGTACCTTAACAATGGTCAGTCATTGAGAGGTTTGTGAGGATCCACATTCACATACAAGCGTCTAGTCCGTTATTCACTATTCCTGTACCTTAACAATGGTCAGTCACTGAGAGGTTTGTGAGAATCCACATTCACATACAAGCGTCTAGTCCGTTATTCACTATTCCTGTACCTTAACAATGGTCAGTCATTGAGAGGTTTGTGAGGATCCACATTCACATACAAGCGTCTAGTCCGTTATTCACTATTCCTGTACCTTAACTCAATGATCAGTGAATCAGACGTGTGTGAGGATCCACATTCAGATACAACGGCTCCTGGTCTGTTATTCACTATTCCTGTACCTTGACTATGGTCAGTCATTGAGAGGTTTGTGAGGATCCACATTCACATACAAACGTCTAGTCCGTTATTCACTATTCCTGTACCTTAACAATGATCAGTCACTGAGAGGTTTGAGAGGATCCACATTCACATACAAGCGTCTAGTCCGTTATTCACTATTCCTGTACCTTAACAATGATCAGTGAGTCAGACGTGTGTGAGGATCCACATTCAGATACAAGCGTCTAGTCCGTTATTCACTATTCCTGTACCTTAACAATGGTCAGTCACTGAGAGGTTTGTTAGGATCCACATTCAGATACAAGCGTCTAGTCCGTTATTCAGTATTCCTGTACCTTGACTATGGTCAGTCATTGAGAGGTTTGTTAGGATCCACATTCACATACAAGCGTCTAGTCCGTTATTCACTATTCCTGTACCTTAACTATGGTCAGTCATTGAGAGGTTTGTGAGGATCCACATTCAGATACAAGCGTCTAGTCCGTTATTCACTATTCCTGTACCTTAACAATGGTCAGTCACTGAGAGGTTTGTTAGGATCCACATTCAGATACAAGCGTCTAGTCCGTTATTCAGTATTCCTGTACCTTGACTATGGTCAGTCATTGAGAGGTTTGTTAGGATCCACATTCACATACAAGCTTCTAGTCCGTTATTCACTATTCCTGTACCTTAACTATGGTCAGTCATTGAGAGGTTTGTGAGGATCCACATTCAGATACAAGCGTCTAGTCCGTTATTCACTATTCCTGTACCTTAACAATGGTCAGTCACTGAGAGGTTTGTCAGGATCCACATTCAGATACAAGCGTCTAGTCCGTTATTCACTATTCCTGTACCTTAACTATGTCAGCCGTTGAGAGGTTTGTGAGGATCCACATTCAGATACAAGCGTCTAGTCCGTTATTCACTGTTCCTGTACCTTAACAATGATCAGTGAGTGAGACGTGTGTGAGAATCCACATTCAGATATAAGCGTCTAGTCAGTCATTCACTATTCCTGTACCTTAACTATGGTCAGTTATTGGAACGTGAGCTGAGAATCCACATTCAGATACAAGCGTCTAGTCCGTCATTCACTATTCCTGTACCTTAACAATGATCAGTCACTGAGGGGTGTGTGTGGATCCACATTCAGATACAAGCGTCTAGTCCGTTATTCACTATTCCTGTACCTTAACTATGGTGAGTCATTGGGAGATTTGCGAGGATCCACATTCAGATACAAGCGTCTAGTCCGTCATTCACTATTCCTGTACCTTAACTATGGTCAGTCATTGGGAGGTTTGTGAGGATCCACATTCAGATACAAGCGTCTAGTCCGTCATTCACTATTCCTGTACCTTAACTATGGTCACTCATTGGGAGGTTTGTGAGGATCCACATTCAGATACAAGCGTCTAGTCCGTTATTCACTATTCCTGTACCTTAACAATGATCAGTCACTGAGAGGTGTGTGTGGATCGACATTCAGATACAAGCGTCTAGTCCGTTATTCACTATTCCTGTACCTTATGTATAGTCTATCACTTAAATGTGACCTGAGGGTCCACGTTCAGACTCAAATACATTAGCTATGGTCGGTCATTGGAACGTGACCTGAGAATCAATATTCAGATACAAGCGTGTAGTCCGTCATTCACTATTCCTGTACCTTAACCATGGTCAGTCATTGGGAGATTTGCGAGGATCCACATTCACATACAAGCGTCTAGTCCGTCATTCACTATTCCTGTACCTTAACTATGGTCAGTCATTGGGAGGTTTGTGAGGATCCACATTCAGATACAAGCGTCTAGTCCGTCATTCACTATTCCTGTACCTTAACTATGCTCAGTCATTGGGAGGTTTGTGAGGATCCACACTCAGATACAAGCGTCTAGTCCGTCATTCACTATTCCTGTACCTTGACTATGGTCAGTCATAGAGAGGTTTGTGAGGATCCACATTCACATACAGGCGTCTAGTCCGTTATTCACTATTCCTGTACCTTAACAATGGTCAGTCACTGATAGGTGTGTGTGAGGATCCACATTCAGATACAAAGCGTCTAGTCCGTTATTCACTATTCCTGTACCTTATGTATAGTCTATCACTGAAATGTGACCGAAGGGTGCACGTTCAGACTCAACTACATCAGCTATGGTCGGTTACTGGAACGTGATCTGGCGATCCACATTCAGATACAAGCGTCTACTCCGTCATTCACTATTCCTGTACCTTGGCTCTGGTCAGTCATTGGGAGGTGAGCTGCCGATCCACGAGGAGATTTCTCCACATTAAATACGATCCGTCATTGACACCCTACTGAATCGACAAGTGTGATTGTAGGTGAATGCACCAGTCCATTTGTCATGAGACCATGAACTGTAGATTGTATCACTTCACATTGAAGCCGGATAACAGCTGCAATGTTATAATGAGGCAACATATGATTGTATATCAGATATGTCGACAGTCCATGGTAGCTAGTTCGGACTGACCGTATTTTGACCTACCATGGACTGTCGATCGGTCCGATGATGATACCATGGACTGTCGTAATATCAGACAGACAGAGAATAAACTATTAATGGTTCATATTCCTCTTAAACACACACAAGTGGAAGGAATCGAGAGATGAATGAGTCAGTGATACATGAGGCAGGTAGTAAGTTCCCATGTGTTCATTTTGTGCTCATTTCCTCACACTATAATTCGATGCTAATACCTACCATGGACTGTCCACCAACACCTAAAAACACCTCTCGCCGCAAAAATGTTTAACATTTTTGTTAACTTGAAATAGTTATAACCCTACATTTGGTGACAATATAGTACGATATCTCTCCATCAAAAAATGACTGGACACCAGTAACCGTACCTGTCATCGATATGCTGAAAATCGTTCATTTTCGGCTGTGGTCACTGTCGTCTGGTCAGACACACGCCCACGCTTGATAATGAAAGCACCGAAAAACCTACCATTGACTGTGATTTGACACGTGACCGGCGATGTTTACCTACAATCATACTTGTCGATTTAGTATAGGGTGATTGAGAGCTGAGTTGATGATCCACTTTAATGTACCTACTTTATCCATGGTCAGTCCTTATAAGGTGACCTTAGGATCCATGTTCAGACTCCTCTACCGTAGCTGTAATGGTCAGTGTAATGGTCAGTTATTGAGAGGTGAGCTTAGGCGTCATGATCAGACTCATCTACCTTAAATATGGTCATTGAGAGTCGAGCTGAAGATCCATTGGTAAGAAGTAGACAAGTAACGTATTATAATTATTATTGAATAATATTTGGTATGGACATACAGATCTTGCATCATAACAGCTAAACGCAACACTGACGCTTCAGATGTAAGGAGAACAACTCCCCAATTTTCGCCGAATTATGTTATTTAATGTACAGAAATGACAAATTGAATTTGGTTTGAAGTTTTGCTTAGTCCACAAGCGGTTCTTATCTATTCAAATATGTTTTGAGAGGAAGAATAATTTAGCCGCCTGTGAGGATTGAAACCAGAACCCTCCAATCCGTGGAAATGCACTTTAGTTATGCCGGCCCATTTGTACTACTCACAACTTCTTTTATGAGCAACTATAGTTTTTACCCCTCGGCCATTTTTGCGTCGGGGTATTGTCGTCGCCATGTAGACAGACGTCCGTCCGTTAGCGCATTTTAGGCAAAACGGCTTGAGACACAGCCACCAAATTTTGAACACTTATTTATCTAGTGTGTTCGATACAGCTACTTTATTTCGGAAACTTATTTATATTGTTGTATTCTAGAAGCCAACAAAAAAATACTCGCCTCGGCCCTTATTCTTACGGAGTTATGCCCCTTTTCGGGTGCAGTTATCTCTGATTTTGAGATATATGCTTAAATGTAAGCAGTTATATTTAATTAACTTTGTTTGGTAAAGCTCCCCTCGGCGCATATTTTACAGAATTATGCCCCTTTAATTTCTATTTCTGTCCTATATGCTTGAATGTAACCAACTATATCTGCAGAACTGTAATACTTAGCATGCTTAGTTCTAAGCAAATTGTATATTACCTTTAGCTTGATCATCCCACACAGTACTATTTCTCCCCCAATTCGCACTACACATGGGTCTCGATCACTTGGGGAAATCCGAGAGGTTTTGATTAGATCAATCTCATGTATTACACAGAAATGCTGATTTAGTATCTACCCCCTGCGAAAGAATAAGTTTACCGTGAAAGAGAATCGAAACCAGTGGAGTTGCTCTTCCCATCTGAGCTATACTGGTTCATACTGCCGTGAATCATCACAATGAAGGCTAATCGGCATGGCAGTTTGATATAAAGCTGTTTACTGTTTCAGCTCTGATTTCTTATCTTACACGTTATCGTCGTCTGTTAGAAGGCGAGTTAGCGAAACTCTCGGTGCGTTCGTAGCACCTCTGAACAGGCTTGACCGAACATGTCAGATGATATAAATATATAAATGACGCAGTGAAGGATATATATCCACCTTCACTGGATTTGAAGGAAACTACAGATAGCCCTACAGGCACATCTTATTTAGATCTCTATCTCTATAAAAATGAAGCGGGCATTCTCTCTCGTCGACTTTATGACAAAGAGATGATTACAATTTCGACATCGTAAACTATCCCTTTCTGGATAGTAATATTCCAGTGGGACCTGCATATGGCGTATACATATCTCGCTTAGTAGGATTTGCTAGATCCTGTGTTAAATGTGATGATTTTAATCAACGTCACAAAACATTGCTGCAGAAACTTATAAAACAGGGCTATTCCACCAAGCGCCTCCACTCAAAGTTTCTCAAATTTGGCGATACATATCGCATGTTGATAGCAAAATACGAACGTAGCGTGCAAGATCTATGGCGCTACGTTTCGTAACTTGTGTCTAATTCCGCTTAACCCGGGGCTAGGGGCCGTATGACCCCATGTACTTCAAGATCCTCATGGTACTCATATGAACAGTCACAATCAAAGCGTGACTGAGATACATCTTTTTTTTTTAGATGACGACTCTGTAACGAATATTATGGATTAAGAATACTGATCAGCGATACGGATTTGATATTTCTGGAACATCATGATGTCTTGCCGGCATCATTGAAAACTGTTGACCGCTTCTCTCTTGCAGGAAACAAGCCTTTGTGTATGTATACTATGATTGTCTTTTTGAATTTGGTGCTAATACTGTTATGTGGAAAATGGAATAGGTCTTTGGATTATGGACGCGGATATTCTCTAATGGACGACGGCTGGATTATGAATGACGGACTAGACGCTTGTAATAAAATAGTTAACTATTTATACAGAAAGGGCAGAACAGAGAGTCAAAGTATTTCTTGTGCAGATGATACCACATGTATGTTAAATAGCAGAAGTCTAATTAATCAATCTAATCAAGTTTTCACAGGCCTAAATTTGAATGTTGAAAAGTGTCACTATTCCTCTAAGACTGTTCGTTAAGGCCCGTTCCATGATAGATCAAATTGCTGGACCTGATACTAAATTCAATGAAAATTACATTTAAAGAAAATTTAAATTCTCCATTTTATTCGGCAAAGTAAGTGAGAACGTATATTTTAGCAGTATATGAACAGATTTTTTAAATTTGTTTAAATTTTCAAATATTTGAAAATCTTTATTTGCAAAACATGGCAGTGTGACTAACGTCACAAGACCTACGAAGTAGGGCAGGCATATGACTCCTCATCTTCATTTTATCCAGCCAATTTCTACGTTCCCACTTCGAAGTTCGAAATGGAAACGTAGAAATTGGCTGGATAAAATGAAGATGATGACTCCTAAGCGAACTGAACTAATGGAAATGCCCCCCCCCCCCCCCGCCAGCCCCTCCCCACAGTCGAAATCCTGCATATATTAAGAATATATCAGAATCAGGTCAAGTCAGAATCAGCAGTGATTTTCATCAAAAATCACCAGAAGTTTTCATCAAAAGTAAGTCAACTCAGAACTTGCTGGTAACAATCCCCTGATGCACCTTCTTGCCACAAATTAAGGTTATAATGTCAACGATTCTCCTTATTTTGCCGACGAAAGGATTCGGATGGACTGACTGGCTCACTCATTACCGGACAATTTGCAAATGAGAGCCTACTTCGTAGGAACTTGAAACTCAGTGGAATGGCATCTTCTTTAAACCTCATCACCGAAGGTTGCCGGAGGATTTTGTTTTGTTGATATAGGTATTGTTGGTATATTTTCCGTGTCTGTCTGTATGTCCACGTTGAGATCCCCGCAAGTACATAACATATTTACGTCATATATTTGGCATACTTATGCAGTACAGTTACAGGACTGTGTCCGCCTCAAAGAAGCCGATTAATCAAAATCCTCGGCAGCCATCTTGGATTGACCTAATTTCCAACAAACTCTCCGAAGAAATGACTGAACTGAATGTTTTGAAACTTGACATACATGATACTTGGACCAAGACACCATCAACTCGATCAAGGCGACTTGTTCCCGCGCATTCAATATAGACTATACGGACCAATCAAAATCGTTGGATTTTCAAGTAACGGATTTGAACGAGGAAAGTGAATATACGTATGTTATCGGACACCTCAATACCTAATATTGTGGTTTGGAAGTCGAAAATTACTTCCCTTGGCAGATGGCGCTGTATCTCTACAACGAGTAAAAGATTCAGGTCACGTGGATCTTCCATCAATAAATCCTATGGGCTAAGATGTTTCTGATTAGGATTATCCGAAAATTCAGATACCTGAATAACAGCTCATATGAAGACCACTTATTTTATGAAGATCGCTCCCTTCACTGATATGTGTTTTTTACTGTATTACTGCCACAGCCGCAGGTTTGGACTACAATGTAGTCATTTCTCACTTGTTCTATTTATTCCAACCTTTGAATTTGGTGCCAATAATCGTCTCATGAATTAGATATTTCGACTATGAACGGAAAACTCCTGGACGGACGACGACTACCCAGTGATTGTCGGATCGGACGCTAGTATATATCAACCCAGAATTTATAATTTATGTCCAGTCATGTGAGAAAACGATGCAGCACTAAAACAGGAAAATGATGTCATGTAATGGAGGCTGGACACAACATGAGCTGGGTCAAGATATTCCATAGCATTGACCTTGAACCGTCTGTGAGTTAAATTTTGCAGAGCATGTATGACGAATATAGCTTGCGCAACCACGGATCTATAATTTACGACCACCAGACCGCACCAGATAATTTCTGCCAAACATCAGCTGTTTGTGTTGAACCGCATATAATTACGACTGGAATAAACTGGTTGAGCGTTTTATCCCGTTTTATCCCGTTTCCTCATGGCCTTATTCGATACGTTTTTAGAAAGATATTTCAGTTGCAAGGTACCACACGGCCCGGAAAGTGTTGGTGACAGTCCGAAAGGAAAAACATCAGAAAAGTAAACATGGGATATGCCAAACTTGAAGAGGAACATTCCAGGTTGCTGCAGACAGACCGAAAACTTTCCACGGAAACAGATCCCCTTTCCAAATTCAGCAGCCGATTGAACGATATACACCCCGTCATACTTATCGAGGAAAACCGTGATGAATTCAAGCCAGGTAAACTTACTCAACAAAATCTAGAAGTATCTTTGGAGAAATATGGCATTGGAAAATAGTGTGACTCCGCTATAGATCGTTCTCCAAATGTTAACTCTGTGGTCCGGATATTACAAATCGGAAAACCTTTCAAAATCGAATTTTTTTTTGAAGATTTTATAGTTCCAAAGTTAGATAGGCATTCCTATAATACACTTTTCGAATAAAATAAGCGTGCTTCATATTTTTTAAAATTTAGTCTTGGAAATGATTTTATAAAAGTACAATAATTCGCAAAAATTCGACAAACGCGCTCAACTCAACGGAGACAAACTTTGGATAACTTTGAACGGGAGCTTATAAACGAGGCACGCTACATCATTGTATCCAAATGTCCAATTGACTTCTCGCTGCATAACATAGGAGTATTAGAGCCAATATGAAGGTTAATTAGAGTCAATCGCGAATGATTAGCGAGAAGCGATTTCATTCAGTATATGACCGGTAGTTTCTTCAACCATCTTATCACCCACTCTAAATCATACTTAATTTTTAATATTGATTTGTTTAAAACTTTCAAAAAGTTAAGTTATTAGGTAAACATGCGTATAGCTCTCCTGAGGTGATTGAATCGCGTCTTAAATGTCTCCCGACGCCCGAAGGGCGAAATTCTTCTCAAAGGACGTGTCAGCTTTACCCGGGAAAAAACCCTCTTGCTGTCACGTTTGTAATGCGAAAAAAATATTTCTCCATATCAGCATGCAAAGTTGTGTTTCATACATATAAAATACCTAAATTTTACACTGAAAACTCTCACAGCCAATGGTGACGTAAAACGGCGTCGATGAACGTTGAAAAATGGGCGCTTGGTCGTTTTTATATTTTCTGGATACATTTTCACAGGGAATTCCCTTTATATTCAAAATATGACACCTCTAACCAAAATCTAATTACATGTTCTCAATTTTATCAAATAGACCACAAACATATATTGAAATATCATTTTGGTTGAAGGTGTCATATTTTCATGAAATTTAAAATAAGTTTTGTTTTCTCTGTTCACTTGGAAGAAGGCGTTATATTGGCATTGTAGTAGTGTTTGTTGTTGCATAGCTTCTTGGCCGTGCATGTGGTTAGAGCGTTTGGTTGTGAATGAACAATGCTGTCAATTTTGACTTCGAATCCCAATTTTGTCAATTTTTTTTTTTGTGTTTATTTTTTATCCATAGCTGAATGACTCATGAAGAAATATTTCTAGAGTAAAATAATAAAAAAAAATATTTTACAATTAATATTTTGTAAGTAGAAAATCCCCAAAGCTGTTCTGTACAACGTATCACCCGAAACAGACAGGCCTAATTATTTTTGTCATCAATGCGTACGATATTTAATTCATGGATGTGCGTATATAGAAGTAAAGTAACAGAAGTGTGTCATTCAATAATTTGAAGTGTGAATGTTGTGGCAAAAAACTCCCGGTTAGGCCAAACCAGGAATACAGATTACTGTTTGTTTAATGTTGTAAAAATACAGACATGGTGCTGAATATACATTACAATCTTTTGTTCACTTAATGTTTCGCAATAGATGCTTCTCATTCATGTGATTATTTATTGAAGATATTCGTGCTGTAATGAACCAAATAATGTGGTTTGGGTTGCCCCAAGAAGTAAAAAGATCATACAAAGTGTTGTCTTCTGAGTGCCTTACCTGCATTGCTTTCATTTTATAATTAACTCAGCCTTACATGGAGGACCTGTTCCTAACGAACGCATGGCACACTCAACTATGTATAATAATAGAACTGGGGAAGACCGGCCTTTATTGGTTGAATACGTCATTCGTATAGCACAAATCTAGGAAAGCTGTCAAGAGGGTTTTTTCCCGGGTAAAGCTGACATGTTCTTTGTTATGTGGATACCTTCCTCAAGATCTGGCTTGGCATTGTTTTTCACGCCGATCCGCCTATAGATGGCGTCACCTGGGGGCCAATTTAAAATTACGTTTCCGGACAACTACTTTCGAAAACCTGAACGGATTCTTTCAAAATTTGGTATGTTGGTACCTTGCCCCGAAATCTCGCTTAGGATTGTTTGTCAAGCTGATAGGCCAAGAGGTGGCGCCACCTGTGGGTCAAGTTAAAGTTTTGTTTCCGTACAGTAACGTTTGAAAACCTGAATAGATTCTTTCCAATTTGGTATGTGGGTATTTGCCTCAAGCTCACTTGAGATTTCATGCCCATTCACCTGTAGGTTGTGCCATCTGGGGATTACGCCACATTTTCTTTTTCGGGGGAAAAACGTAATTGTGGATACCTTGCCATAGGATCTAGCTTGGGATTGTTTTCCATGCCGATAACTGGACTCTGACAGTTCCAAGCCAAATCACTAGTTTCAACGTCGGGTGACTTCAACCGCTAGGGTTTTATCTCCAGAGAAGACTTGTTCGACAGCTCATTTTGTTCGACAGCTCTGAGTTTCCGGAATAATACAAATCCGTGGTTATGGAAAGTGAAAACATAATATTGTATGTACTATATTTATTTATTTTACAACTCTAAGGTGTATCTGTGGTTAATATCAGATACAATATATTCTCCCAATCGTTCAACTTCTGACCACATAGAGTCAATTTGCAGAATATGATTGATATATAATATACATTGTGATGTTCGTTTCTTTTTGATTGTTGTAGATTCGCTTCCTCAGACGTTGTGGACCAGAACATTCCCGACAGGGTTCAAGGAGGAATTCAAAGGATTAATGAAATTGTCCTGGCCGTTAGTACGTATTCCGAACCATTGCACATGTACCGTAATAATGATATGTTACATATTTATAAAATACATGTATCAAGCCAATCTCAGTAAACTCAGATATTATATCACGGAATTTTCCCCTGATTTACCATCTTGGTTTACCTAGATTGGCGGTAAGCAGGCCTGGCGAACTCCTACACGCACTGTGGCAACTAAGTGATGACACAATTGTCACAATCCGGCTTTTGCGCTAAAGCTAATGCCGGCTTCGACCGCAAGGTGGCGCTGGCGCCCACTGCACTCCGGTCTGTTCCGGTCAGGCTGTCTGCTAAACTGAACATTTGGAGTAACCAATTGGTTTATGGGAAGTAATAAATAACTCTCATGAAAAATATGAAAATAAAATCCGCTGTATTATCGGTTTTTTAGCGATACGGTTACCAGAATTTGGGTATTTTAAAGATAATCTGTAGGAAAAATTAACAGTTATGCGCACAGACCCACACTTTCCAAAAACAAGTGGCACAAACTACGAACCTTTTCGTAATTATCTTGTATACGTCTCATTTCAAAACAAAACTTCCTTTTCCTAGTTCCCCAGTTCTGCATTACTTTGCATCAAGACAGCCCAGATTCCAGAGTTTCGAAGCTGTGATTTGTTAATTCCAAAATATTGATTTTGTTCTTTCAAGGATGATAACAACCATGTAACAAGACTCGTTTTTGTGTTTATTCGTTTATTTTTTATATCAAACAATCTTTTTTATATATCAAAAATACTAGCCGTTTTGGTATTTATTTGTTTATATTTGATATAAATCAAAAATGTTTTTTTTAAACCAGAATAATATTTTTGATAACAAAAATAAACTTTGATAGAATTTTTTTTTTTTATATTAAAAAAAAAGAATTTTTGATAAAAAAAACTGATATAAAAAAATAAATGAAAAAATATCAAAACGGCGCACATTTATTTTTAATTTCAAAAAAAGATTTTTTGATTACCAAAACGGCTTCCCATAGGAAGACGTTATCTTTCAGATCCATCTCAGGATTATGATACACAAAGTTACCGAATTTCTCATTCTCAGGCTACAGGTTATTTTTTTCATTTGCTTCATTTTCGTTCTTCCATTTCCTTTTGACAGATTCTCACAACACTTCTGGACGCGACAATTAGATTCGCGGCCACTATCTTTTCTGGAAATCTGGGGAAAATACAACTGGACGCAGTGGCAATGGCTGTATCGGTACGTTCACACTCAATATCAATTGATATGGTGATTTGCCATAACCCTTACAGTTAAAAGACTCATGTAACTTTCTTAGTTCAGCCATTCCTTTACATACTCGGCTCAAATATTACATTAATCAGCTCGTTGGGGCATAATACAGTCACGGCCATAGTGCTTGGTGCATTGCATCCCCCCCACTCACAGCGCATGCTCCATTTCGCATGCTCATTTACCATCCCTGCCACCAATAGCGGAAGTTGACCTTTACTACGTTGCTATGACGTATAGGGGTACACCAACGAGCGCACGGTTCAGTTTGAATCCGGCCGAACATCTCCTTCGGTGTTACACAAGAGGGAACTACTTTTCATATGCTCTATCCAGATAAACAGGGAAAATAATATCCAGATAATTATTTTTAACGCTAGGTCAACAGAGGTGTTACGCAGACTTGAAAATTAATCGAAATGTTCGGCAAATATCTATTTTACTATATATGATGTCACTTCCGGCGATGTGCGCGAAGGCCCCGAATCCGGTCCAAAAATCTGACTGGTGGCTGGGGTGTTATTAGACTCCCAGCGAGGTGGTTGAGTTGGTGCATTGGTGAAAAATTCGAAACGTTGACAGAAGAGCGTAGTTCTGGCGAATCAGATTGATTCTTGAGTATTTATTACGACGGTTCGTGAATCTCCTACATATTACCTGTTTTTTGAGGTTTGGTCAACAGTCTATCTCTATTGGAATTCGAATAGTGGAACATTTCAGACGAACTATCATTAATCAATGCAAATCCTGGGAACGGCAATGCGAACGAAATGCGATTTCATTAAAAAACTTTGAATCAGCCAACTCTTGTGACAACTGTGTTTTGTGTTTACGGTTTTCTCTGCACCTTCATGATCCAATACGTCGAGCTCAAACCATCATACCTCACTTTGGAGAGGAAAAACCTCAGCTCGACAGCAACAACATGCTGAAACCACCGACGAGCTGCCAGACAATGTCCATACGGGATCGACACGAGACGTCGACGGCGACGATGTTTGGTTAAATTCGACTTGGGTGCAAGTCGCTTGTGCTCGCATCCTCTTTTCATCAGAATCGGTGACGTTTTGAAGCCATCCAGGAGACATTTTGATGAAAAACAAGTTTTGAGGTCTGACCCAGCGTACTAAATCCCCTAATTCCCCAGCAGAGAACACATATCCGTGCAGCTTGACCGTATATTTATGGCGAGTGGTGTTCACATTATTGTCCTAATGCAAATTGAAGCTGCTGTTGCGACAGAATGAGACAAAAACTTCATTTATTGGTTACAAGCATAGTGGCGTTTTACGCCAACAAGTGACACCCAAAGCAATAAGCCAGCACACCAAGGAATATTAAATGACCACGATTAGGTCGCAAACAATTTTCAATTCTAAATGGTTACCAGTGCCACTTTCTCAGGGGAAAATTGCTTTTCATTCGCATTGCCGTTTCCCGCAATTGCTTAGGTTAATGATAGTTCATCGGAAATGGTACAGTATTCGAATATCAATACAGGCAGATTGTCGAACAAAGCTGGAGGAAACAAGTAATCATTCATGGATTCACGAAAATTCGACAGAAATACTCAAGAATCAGTCGAATTAGACAGAACTACACTGTTCTGGTAAAGTTTCGATTTTTTTACCAATGTACCAACCATTGTGGCCGAGACTATACTACTCCAGACACCAGTCAGATTTTCGGATTGAAGGTCGACTTCATCTATTGGCGGCAAGGACATAAGTGGCGTGAGCCCGTGAAACGGAGCATGCGCTGTGGGGAGGTTGATAATACATGTATTTGAGAACAACGACCTTCGATCTGGTTGTGAGGGTGGGAAAAGTCACTTTCGCCGATGTTGCCGGCTCCGACAAATCTGAATCTGTAGGGAGTGGAATGGGGGTCACGGATGCCTACAGGTTGTCAAAGATGAACTCCCTAAGCCTTTATCCCTGGTGTGGTTGGTTGGCAGGTCTGTACTGAGAGATGTGGATGAAGAACTTATGCGCGCAGAGCGTATTACGCAATGGCGGTGTGGCTATACTTATGCAAGCAATGGGTCCACACCAGTAAATACGCGAGAGAGAGTAATGGTTGTGTTACAGATATCGATTGATGGTTCTGCTCAGCAATGTCGTCGATCCGGCGATAACAGGTGCGAATTGATGCGTCGGCGGATGTGAACGCATACGTGTACCGATCTTGATTGATTACGGTTGTGCCGTACACCGTGTTGCCTAGTAGTTTCATTGTTTCGTCGATGATGGATTTGCTGTTGTCTACATTCTCAAACTTTTCGGTGGCCTGTGATGATAGCATCAGTAAAGCAACAGGCCTCGAACGTTGTGTGCGTGAATAAAGGGGGTCCGTTTATTGGGTGTACGCTTCATAACTTGCTATAGACCCAGGTAACTGGCAGGCCGATATTCATGTACCATCGCAGTGAGGCGGATGCCGAGTAGGGCTTCCCTGAACTTCTCTATATGAACATGCCGCGGGGCTACTTCAGGTAACTGTGTTCTTCGGCATAATCCCGCCTGTGTCGCGTATGTCCTCGTGGCTGATATAGGGTTTTTTTAAAGAGGCGTAGGCATTCGGCAAACATTAGATTCCGGTAATTGGGCTCGTGCAGATCACGCTTGATCTTGGACGGGCTGTGATGGCAATGTCGGTCGTAGGTTCGCATGAAATGCCGTAACTCGGGCTGTTCAGGTATTCTCCAATAAACCTCGCACTCTCCCAATTCGATATATTCGCAACCCAACGCCTCGACGTACTCGCATGTGTCAAATGTGCACAGTTTCCGGGGTAAGGCCGGCTACTCGTAGCGGGAGTGGCCATGGACGTTTAGAGTGATGACACACTTATGTCCACGCCAATAGCAACCGTAGAACTGGAACTGGAACAGGGTTCACCCTCGAACGATGTAGGCAAACCCGTGACACGGATAGCCGTCGATCTCCGGTCCGTTTCCTGGTATGTTTGGCTTCATGGCAGATGACAATGTTTCGGTGTTGTGCTTCCAGATCAAGCCACTGGTTCGCCAGATATTTCACGGAGCGTTGCTCCTTGAACGCATCCCCGTCCACCAGTCATCGTGTGTAATGCCCCGTCGGCATTGATTGGGGTTATCACGATAGGTAAAGGGACGTCTCTTCGCAGATTTTTCTTCATTACGATTACGCGTTTCGCCTTTTTTCGTGGTAGAACTGGAAGATGATGCTGAATCAATCCACAATGTTTCGTTTCAATGTCGTGCATGTGGCCATCTTTCTGCTTATTACACGCACAGAGGTTTGGATTCGGACTGACTTCAGTGTATCACATACCGGTCTGATAATTATTTTATGGGGCGTTGCTGCTTGAACGCACCTCCTCCGGCAGCCATCGTGTGTAATGACACGGCGGCATTGATTGGGATTATCGCGTTAAGGGAATGGGCGTTGGGTCTTTTCGCAGATTTTCGTCCAGCACGATTGCGTGTTTCGCCTTTCTCATGGCAGCACTGGAAGATGATGTCGACTCAACCCACAATGTTTCGCTTTACAGTCGTGCATGTTGACATCCTTCTGCTCTTCACGCCCAGATGTTTGGGTTCAGATTGGCCTTAATTGTATCACATGCGTTGTTATACACTCATTGACTCACTGCGGCTGGAGAGAGAGGGACTAAGACACCATGCCTTACCCGGGGCTAGATGGAGAGGGTCACTAAGACACCATGTCTTACCCGCGGCTAGATGGACAGGGTCACTAAGACACCATGTCTTACCCGCGGCTAGATGGAGAGGGTCACTAAGACACCATGTCTTACCCGCGGCTAGATGGAGAGGGTCACTAAGACACCATGTCTTACCCGCGGCTAGAGGAAGGGAATATGTCATCATACTCGCCTGATAGGATGACTAGACGGATGAGTTATGGATTAAGAATACTGATCAGCGATAGGGATTTGATATTTTTGGAACATCATGATGTCTTGCCGGCATCATTGAAAACTGTTGACCGCTTCTCTCTTGCAGGAAACAAGGCTATGTTTATGTATACTATGACTGTCTTTTTGAATTTGGTGCTAATACTGTTATATGGAATATGGAATAGGTCTTTGGATTATGGACGCGGATATTCTCTAATGGACGACGGCTGAATTATGAATGACGGACCAGACGCTTGTAATTCACGGCGTTGAGATGGACGCTAAAGGCGTTCTGCTGGTGGACGTTTCGTCCCCGAGGCCCGCCCCCTGTACAGACCTTTTGGTCTTTGATATATGTTGGCATTTGTGGGAAGTTGATGCTCGGTCGACATCGGGTCTTACAGACTAGTCTTTTGTGTTAAATGCCGTCATTTTCATCTGACGACTATACAGCTCACCAATTCCCAGTGTACGAGTTTTCACAGAGAAACAGCTCACCAATTACCAATATACGAGTTGTCCGAGCACTTCCATCATAGCGCTCTATATTTGTATCTAATACCGCTTATGCCGGTGCTAGGGGCCGTGTGGTCATATCATCCAAGTTGCCACATGAACAGGTACAATAAAAGCGTACCTGAGATACAACACATATCACGAATCGTTAGATTCTTGGTGTGTGACTTAGAATAGGTTAACCGGAAGACTATACTGTGAAGTCATGTGGCTCTGTCAGTATGTCGGCACCTCTTCCCACTTCCCTTATATGTGTTGTAATGTATCTCACCTGCATAATCTCTAAACTGGTGCTTGGTCTCACCTCCTTTGGACTAGCCAGTCAACACAGTGCTATATTTAGTACCGACCATGCAACTCGGTTCTTCTGAACTCCTGTATGTGGGCGTGCTCTGAGACGTTGACACACATCCCGTTTGTGACCACCTACATGCACTCCATAGCCCCACAAATCCACACCACTCAAACAACCATGCCTATCCCAGTACTTGTCCCTGTAGACTCAATTGCATGCATACTTTATTCAGGCCCCTATTGCATCATGCGCTCTTTCTGCATTCTTTCTTTAATCACGCTCCTTATTGCATCAGTCCACGACACGTCAATCAAACATACCCGGGGAAATGTTCAACTTGAGTTCAAAATGCTACATTTATCGTTTTATCGTCGAAACAAATCATTTCATAAACAGGTATACAATTCTGGAGAAAATGCGATTGGTTAATTGTAAATAGAGAATCGTGTTTCGATATTTCAGATTTATATGCGATAATGGTACTGACTTTAATATTTATACCATCATTCTTGTCCGAGACCTTCTGTGTACACTCTCACAGCGATAAACTGTACGTAAATGCTTCAGAAAATGAACGATTCAGTGCTTTTCTCTTTCAATTTTCCTCAGATCGTGAGCGTTGTATCAAGCTCCTTATGTTATGGTTTAGCGGGAACATGTGATACGCTATTTTCCCAGGTAAGATAAATGTGTTGAAGTGACAGATGGCGGGGGTGAGCGTGGCCCTTTCATAAATTGAAATTCCAAAAGATTCGTAAAGTTGTTGAGTAAGATAACTAACAGCATCACTGATGTGAGTTGCCAGAAATGTCGATTTTCACTTGCGGAACAAAACTCTGTTCTATGCAGAAGTTGAGGAAAGTTAGACGGGTCCTCTCTTTCCAATATGAAGGGTAGGTGACGTCTGCCATTTTGTATTCAAATTGCGTCTAAATCTAGACCGGATTCGTTGCTTTTCGGCAATTGTCGTTTAAACCAAGCGCTGTGTGAATTGTAGTTGTTTGTAGTTTAAATTTTGTTGTGAATGTTCTACATTATGTGGTTGTTTCTAATTTGAAGTCCGTCTAAATAACAAAATTACCGTGAATTCAATATGTTTATAATATCAGTTGAATATATTGTTATATGAATGAGGTCTTTGGAGTATGGACGCGGAAATTTTTTAATGGACGTCGGCTGAATATTGAATGACGGACTAGACGCCTGTATTCAAAATGCCAGGGGTTACCTGTCGTCTGCTTTGAGGGGCAGTAACTCAGTCTAGATGAAAATGGGGGTTCTTAATGAATTTTATTTTTATATTGTAGTCATTCGGAAGTGCAAACAAGCTTCAAGTTGGAGTGTATCTCCAAACAGGTAGGATTATACAGGAATCATAGAACAACAACAAAAACATAGATGTTTGAATGATAATATAGTGATACCCCAAAAAACCGATAAACTCCAGTTACGGTACGGTAATGGTCATGATGACAAGGGGAAGCTTTCTTCATACTTCAGTGAATCGAAACGCGGTTTCCAGACAGGGGAGAGTTTGAGGGTATAGGCCTAAACCACGGCTGGGGCTTAATTGTGAGTAGCGTGGGGCAGGTGTGTGTGTTTGAGGGGTTGAGTCCGATATATAGGTTATTCGCAATGTTCTTGCTAGCTCAACTTTCCAAACCATGTGCATTCTCTGCCACGAATTACGAAGGAAAGTTACGTGCAAATTCACCTTGGAACGCATGGTCGTGTGAGCGTGGCTAATGTTACACACGGTCATTGGGTCTCCCCTTTGTAATTCCTTCCCGAATTGAACCAGGGAATCTATATTCCATTCACTGGGCATAATAATACTCCAGTCACCAGTCAGATTGTTGGATACATTCTCAGACATATTCAGGGAATACTCCTGAATAGATCAGGCTGTACATCCACAACTTAGTTTCAGGGATTTTTATCTGAAATTCAGGAACTTATCCTTGGATTTCAGATAAAAAGATCCCTGAATGAGGATTTTCCCTGAAATTCAGGCAAATGTACCACACTGATTAGTACGTTCCCGACCCTATTCAGGTACGTAAAATGCCCTAAAATTCAGGTGATTTAGCCTTAATTCGTGGATGATATACCTGAATTTCAGGAAATTGTCACTGAATTTCAGGTAAAATCCCTGAAACTGAGTTGCGGATGTCCAGCCTGATTTATTCAGGATTATTCCCTGAATAGTTCTGAGAGTGTAGGAGTCCCGACCGAACAGCACACCACCGGAAATGACAAGGTAAAAACATTTTGGGAAAGGTATTGCGCCACTATTTCTAAAAACTCTGGCGTTGAATGTCTTACGGAAGAACTTGATGCTAAAGGTCACATACCGTATAGACATGTATCCACATGGGATTTCTCGACTCTCTATACCACAATCCCTCATCAGGACCTTATTGGCCGTCTAAGTTCATTAATAGTATCTGTGTTCAAGAAAACTGATCGTAGATATATTAATGTCGGAAGCCATAAAGCATTCTTTAGCTCTACTACATACAAGAGATATCATTCATGGGATGTTTCTTTGTTTATAGAGTTGCTTAAATTTCTCATTAAAAGCATCTATGTGAAATTTGGCAACACAATATATCAACAGCGTATAGGTGTTCCAATGGGTACTAATTGTGCACCCCTATTGGCTGACCTATATCTGTTCTCTTATGAATATGACTATATGCAGGCTCATTCAAAAACCGATCCATTCAAAGCCCGTTCCTTCTCATTCACCAAACGCTATATAGACGATCTTCTCGCTGTGGATAATCGCTATATAAATGACGCAGTGAAGGATATATATTCACCTTCACTGGATTTGAAGGAAACTACAGATAACCCTACAGGCACATCATATTTAGACCTATATCTCTATAAAAATGAAGCGGGCCTTCTCTCTCGTCGACTGTATGACAAAACAGATGATTACAATTTCGACATCGTAAACTATCCTTTTCTGGACAGTAATATTCCAATGGGACCTGCATATGGCGTATACATATCACGCCTAGTAGCATTTGCTAGATCCTGTGTTAAATGTGACGATTTCAATCAACGTCACAAAACATTGTTGCAGAAACTTATAAAACAGGGCTACACCACCAAGCGCCTCCTCTCAAAGTTTCTCAAATTTTGCGATACAAATCGCATGCTGATAGCAAAATACGAGCGTAGCGTGCAAGATCTATGGCGTTACGTTTCGTAACTTGTGTCTAATTCCGCTTAACCCGGGGCTAGGGGCCGTATGAACAAGCGTACCACCGGAAGTGACAAGGTAAAAACATTTTGGGAAAGGTATTGCGCCACTATTTCTAAAAACTCTGGCGTTGAATGTATGTGGATATTGAAAAACTCAAAATGTCTTAAGGGAGAACTTGATGCTAAAGGTCACATACCGTATAGACATGTATCCACATGGGATTTCTCGACTCTCTTTACCACAATCCCTCATCAGGACCTTATTGACCGTCTAAGTTCATTAATAGTATCTGTGTTCAAGAAAACTGATCGTAGATATATTAATGTCGGAAGCCATAAAGCATTCTTTAGCTCTACTACATACAAGAGATATCATTCATGGGATGTTTCTTTGTTTATAGAGTTGCTTAAATTTCTCATTAAAAGCATCTAT
This sequence comes from Hanleya hanleyi, assembly GCA_036873755.1. Classification (NCBI taxonomy): domain Eukaryota; kingdom Metazoa; phylum Mollusca; class Polyplacophora; order Lepidopleurida; family Hanleyidae; genus Hanleya; species Hanleya hanleyi. The sequence goes on along the minus strand of JAVTVY010024944.1, from coordinate 27,546 downwards.
GTGAAATTTGGCAACACAATATATCAACAGCGTATAGGTGTTCCAATGGGTACTAATTGTGCACCCCTATTGGCTGACCTATATCTGTTCTCTTATGAATATGACTATATGCAGGCTCATTCAAAAACCGATCCATTCAAAGCCCGTTCCTTCTCATTCACCAAACGCTATATAGACGATCTTCTCGCTGTGGATAATCGCTATATAAATGACGCAATGAAGGATATATATCCACCTTCGCTGGATTTGAAGGAAACTACAGATAGCCCTACAGGCACATCATATTTAGATCTATATCTCTATAAAAATGAAGCGGGCATTCTCTCTCGTCGACTTTATGACAAAAGAGATGATTACAATTTCGATATCGTAAACTATCCCTTTCTGGACGGTAATATTCCAGTGGGACCTGCATATGGCGTATACATATCTCGCTTAGTAGCATTTGCTAGATCCTGTGTTAAATGTGATGATTTTAATCAACGTCACGAAACATTGTTGCAGAAACTTATAAAACAGGGCTATTCCACCAAGCGCCTCCACTCAAACTTTCTCAAATTTGGCGATACATATCGCATGCTGATAGCAAAATACGAACGTAGCGTGCAAGATCTATGGCGCTACGTTTCGTAACTTGTGTCTAATTCCGCTTAACCCGGGGCTAGGGGCCGTATGAACCCATGTACTTCAAGATCCTCATGGTACTGATATGAACAGTCACAATCAAAGCGTGACTGAGATACATCATTCTTTAGATGACGACTTTACAACGAATATTATGGATTAGAATACTGATCAGCGATACGGATTTGATATTTTTGGAACATCATGATGTTTTGCCGGCATCATTGAAAACTGTTGACCGCTTCTCTCTTGCAGGAAACAAGCCTATGTTTATGTACACTATGATTGTCTTTTTGAATTTGGTGCTAATACTGTTCTTTGGAATATGAAATAGGTCTTTGGATTATGGACGCGGATATTCTCTAATGGACGACGGCTGAATTATGAATGACGGACCAGACGCTTGTAATCATATATATAATCGAATCGATGTTTGCCAAACATTCGATTACCTTAGAATTTTGTATAATACCTCTGTTGACCTTGTAAAAAAATAATATATGCCGAAGGAGTTGTTTGGTCGGATTCCTGTACCTCATAGTAACGTCGTAAAGGTCATCTTCCCCTATTGTGGGCAGGAGTATAGTGGAGTGAGCCTGTGCAACATAGCTTTCGCTGTGGGAAAGTTTGGAAATCCAGACGGAGATAAAACAGCTGTTATTGGGTCGCTGCTGGCGCATGCGTATTTTTTATTTATTCGCGTGTGCTTCATTGACACGCAGTGGATGAGACTACTTTTTGTAGGGGTGACAGGTCGACAGGTTTCACAGCTGAATGCAAACCAAAGCGTTTCAATTGTCTGATTTAAATATTCTGAGTGTATGTCTACATCATAGATTTGATAGCCCTACTATCATTCCAGGGCAATTCTGGCAATAAACATTTGACCTGTCGTTGTTCTGTCAAAGCCCCCCCCCCCCCACATCGCTTCGCTGTTTGGAAAAGTTCCCTGTAATTTGAATCGTTCAATCAAATGACATGTTAATTCTGTTGGGGTCGCCACGCGGTTTGTCATTGGAAGTTGACAGAAGAATGAACTTACCAATCGGGAACGAAACAAAGTATATTACCATTCACTGTGGTTTTATTTCGTGTGCTGCTCGAATAATAAGCGATCTCTTTCAAAGAAAACTTCCGGGGGATGAATTCCAAAGGACAGTACTCTCGGCTGAGGTTGGCAACCCAGAATAGCATAGCCCTTCAGCCGAGAATTTCTGGGTTACATGTAAATTACCGGTACCGTAACGAAAAAAATAACGGTCCTCTGGTAATTTTCTACCCAGTTAGCACTCCTGCGTTGAAATAACGTTTGACGAATATTCAATTTGCTGATCGACTTGGTGTCGAAAACATGCGACGGTAACAACTAAAATACAAGCGTCTAGTCCGTCATTCATAATTCATCCGTCGTCCATTAAAGAATATCCGCGTCCATATAACAGTATTAGTATTAGTACTAAATTCAAAAAAGACAATCATAGCATACATAAACATAGGCTAGTTTCCTGCAAGAGAGAAGCGGTCAACAGTTTTCAATGATGCCGACAAGACATCATGATGTTCCAAAAATATAAAATCCGCATCGCTGATCAGTATTCTCAATCCATAATAATCGTTCTAAAGTCGTTATCTAGAGAATGGTGTATCTCAGTCACGCTTTGATTGTGACTGTTCATATGAGCACCATGAGGATCTTGAAGTACATGGGTTCATACGGCCCCTAGCCCCAGGTTAAGCGGAATTAGACACAAGTTGCGAAACGTAACGTCATAGATCTTGCACGCTACGTTCGTATTTTGCTATCAGCATGCGATATGTATCGCTAAATTTGAGAAACTTTGAATGGAGGCGCTTGGAGGAATAGCCCTGTTTTATAAGTTTCTGCAACAATGTTTTGTGACGTTGATTGAAATCGTCACAATTAACAATTGTAATCATCTCTTTTGTCATAAAGTCGACGAGAGAGAATATCAATGTATTCTAACAATATGCAATCGGTATCATACACACACAACGTCGACATGTGGTGGATAGGCCTAACGTCGCCTAGCTAATATTTTCAACGTCAAGTCGATGAGTAAAATGAGTCATGCGTCATTTGCGTGAAACCTAACAACAACGTAGTTACGTTGCGCAGGTGTGTTGTCAGCGTAATGTACATCTATCCATAGCTTGTTCTGATGTTTTAGCGTGTACTTTCAGCCCTGTACGTGGCAAGTTTGGCGTGCGTGTTGTCCTGGAGTCTGTTGGCCAACACTGAATCCATCCTCTTAGTGCTCGGACAAGATCCTAGAGTGGCTAAGTGAGTACGGTCAGAAGATAATCAACTAGAAGTGTGTAACATTAGCTCTGAATAGCTATACGGCGCTGGCACTCATGATACCGCCTACACCACTGGACAATCTCTTTACACGAAAGATGACACGCGGTGGATAATTGATCATATGTACATTTCATAGACCGAGAATTTGAATTTCAGCATCAGCTCATCTCCCGGGATGCATCAGTTGATTTTTATTTTTCCAATTTCACTCCATTGCGGCGGATTCATTGGTAGCCTACCTAGGTGACTGTATGATTGATATGTTGGCCTATTAACCATGGACAGAATATGAGCTACAAGTGGGTTGAAATATTTCCAACTTTGCTGATATATAGGTCTATCGGGGTGACATCGATTTATGTCAAAACTCTCAAAGTAAACTTCAGATGATGTGACCGTGTTATCGGTTATCTCCATTTGACAGTAAATTAAGAACTGTCCATTTTGAAACTTTCATGAGAAAGAAAACTATGGACCATGAACATTTCAAGCAATATATATGATATATGTTTGATAAAAAAATTCTTAGGTTGTTCTGTTCATGATATCATTATCATTATTATTACAGGTATACCGAGGAGTACCTGTACTATTTCATGCCGGCCTTGTTGGTAAGCTGACCGGTTGACTGGCCAAATGCTATTATTATTGTATTGATATTATCCAACAACTATTACACCCTAACAATCTCTATACCAAACCCCACCTTCTTTTGAAGCTACTAAATGTGAAAGCAGACCATTGACACTATAACAATATGAAATTTGCCTTCTCTAACCGAGGCCAATGGAGGGGTTTACTGGGGAGGACAATCGGAACTAAGGAAGAAACTATATATCAGTTTATACACTGATACACTTAGTCCGCTCTCTGGCGCTTCAGTACTCCTGTCCAGGCCCTCGAGAACTCAACTGCGTCGCCTCTCTGGAGCTGTTGAACTGTTGTCTGTTAACTCTAGGTCTGTAGTCTACGCTCTAGGAGAGCTGGTCACTCTGGTGCTCTAGAATTGTTATCCAGTCTCTGGCGCTCTGAAACTCACATCCACTCTTTTGCGTACTGAAACTGCTGTCCTCTTTCAGATTCTCTTTAACTACTGTCTTCTCTCAGACGCTGCGGAATTGTTCTGTGTAAGTTTGTGTTTCAGGACTTCTGTTAGCTTTCTGCGCTTGGCCACTGACCGCTTACTGATGCCCTAGTGCTGCCACAGGCCCTGCAACTGCTGTCCGTTCTTTGGCGCTATATGATTGCTGTACCTCAGTGCTCAGGTACAGCTGACCATTTCATGGTAATCTAGTATTGCTTTTCGCTCTTTGGTGTTTTGAAACTGCTATCCAAATTGGCGCCCAAAACTGATATACACTGTCGGACGATTTGGGACCACTGTCCGCCCCTTAATACTAACGTGCAGCTAATTGATTACTGGCAATGAGCTGCTATAGACTCCCTTATGTTCTTGATCTGGCGATCCTTCTTGGCTCTACTTCTGCCCCTAGAATCCGGAACTGCTGTTCTTTGGTGCGCTCTAGAACTGATGTCGGCTCTGGCCACCCGGAACTGCTTCCCGCTGCCCGCCCATTAGTGCTCTGAAAGTTCGCGCCCTAGAATTGCTGTTCGCTATCTGGCGTTCTGGTACTACATTCTGCGGTACCGTTGGTCGCTTTCTAGCTCTCTGGAACAGTTGTCCAATCTTTGAAGCATCAACTGTGAAGTCGGCTGTTTGGCGTTCTAGAGCTACTCTCCGCCGTTTGGTGGTTTTAAGTTTTCCCGCGAGGCTTGACAGTTGCTCTCCGATTTCTTGCGCTCTATACACGTTATCTGCACTTTGCCGCTCTAAAGGTACTGCCCACTTCGACAAGATGGTGATGCTGTTCTCTCGCTGGTACTCCAGAACTGTTTGCTCTTTGGAGCATGCTCTAGATCTGCCGCCTTCTCGCTGACGCCTCGGAAGTGCCATCCGCCTATATCACCTTAGCGCCACTAATATTCCCATGCTCTGTGGAACAGCGTTCCGACATTCAGCGCTCGAGAACTTATTACAACACATATAAGGCCCGTTGTTCAGCGCTTTATGACCATTGTCCTGTCCTTGTGACTTTACAACTGCTGTGTTGTTCTAGGAGCTATATAACTTGTGTCTGAATTCTTGCGCCATAGGAAGGTTCGCTGGCGCTCTATGAATGCGGTCTTGGACGCTCTAGGGCTACTTTCCGCCATTTAATTCTGGGCAACCGCTGTGCGCTCTTCGATACTCTTATAACTGAGCTTCACTCTTCGTTGTTCTACTACGGCTATCCGATATTTGGTGCTCTGCAACATCTGTCCCCTATCTGGCGTTTTAGATCTACTGTCCCTTCTCTGGCGTTCTAAGGTTGCTGTCCATTCACTGGTTCTTCGGAAATGTTAACCACTGACGCTTTAGAACTGTTTTGGTTCTTTGGTGCTTTATGAATGTTGTCCACTCTTTGATGCTCTATATCTACTGTCTGCCATGTCATACTCTGCAACCACTGTCCCCTCTTGGGCTCTATCGAACTGCTGTTCACTCTTCGCTGGTCTTATACTGCTATCTGATATTTAGCGCTCTAGAACAGAACTGCTGTCCGCGATCTGACGTCCTAGAACAACTGTTCACTCACTGGTGCTCCAAGACTGTTGCCCATTCATTGGTTCTTTGGAAATGCTGACCACTGTCTGACGCTTGAAAACTGCTGTCCGCGCTCTGGCGCTTCAGAGCTGCTGTCGGGTCTTTGGTACTCTAGAACTGATGCCCATTCACTGGCCCTATAAAGGTACTGTCCATCGTTCGACACTCTTGAACTGCTGCCAGCTGTTTTGGTGCTCTCGACTGACTGTCCTTCTGGTGTTCCAGAATTGTTGTTCTCTTTCGGATACTCCAGAGCTTTGCACTCTCTGGTGCATGCCCTAGATCTGTTGTTCGCGCGCTGAACCCCTCCCCAAAAATGCTAATCACTTTTAGGCACTCTACCACTGTCATTCCTTCTCCGGCTCTGTGGAACACCTGTACAATCTTCAGCGTTCCAGTACTGATGTTCGCTGTCCGGCGCACATGAGATACTGTCCTCTCATTGATGGTTCAGAACTTTGCTCTCGGAAGCTCGGAACGATTTATTACCTGTATATGGTAGGATTTTGCTGGTGGACTGTTAGTCTCCGAGGCCCGCCCTCTGTACATGTCACTGGACAAACATATGTAGGTTTATTGTTTCGGTGGAAAATTGTAGCCGTACGAGGTCGGATATTACAGGTTAGTTTCTCTCTGTTTCTTGCTGTCACCAGGTTACCCCATGTTAAAGCGTTTACCACATCAGACGTCCATGATGCTCATCCATTAACATCAGAGGAGTTGTTCGAGCTGATCTGTCATCACAGCTCCTGAGCTATCATGTCTAATTCCGCTTAAGCCGGTGCTAGGAGCCGTGTGGATACTTCAGTCTCCACATGAACATCTGCAATAAAAGCGCGGCAGAGATACTAAAGCTACGTCCGAGATTCCTCCGTATTCTCGGGTCTGGATGTTGGATGTCGACGAATTCTTTCATGTAAAGTGATATGGTTGCTTTTTAGTCGCCAGACATCGTCAATTTTTCCAACCTCTTGCATATCGCTCCAATTTCTAGGTTCTCGCATTTACCAGGTTACTCCATGTTAAGGCGTTCAATCCATCCGACGTCCATGATTCTCATCCATTAACATCAGATGAGTTGTCTGATCTGATCTGTCATCACAGCTAATTCCGTGTCTAATTCCGCTTAAGCCGGTGCTAGAGGCCGTCTGGATACTTCATTGTGTTCGCATGAACAGCTGCAATAAAAGCGCGACTGAGATAATGAGGCTACGTCCGAGAATCCATCGTATTCTCGGGTCTGAATGTTAGGTCTCGACGAATACTTTCCTGTAGAGTCATATGGTTGCCTTTTAGTCACCAGACGTCGTCAATTTTTCCCACCTCTTGCATATCTCTCCAATTTATAATTGTTCTCAGATTCTCTAGAGACATTGTTTCCTCTTTGGGGCTCCATAACTGCTCTTCGCTGTACGCTCTGAAATTGCTGTCCCCTCTTCGGTACCCTAGAAATGATGTTAGCTTTGCCCTGCTCTACAACTACCATCTGCTCTCTGAAACCCTACAACTGCTGTCACGGTCCGCTCTATGGTACTCTAAGAGAGTGTGGACAGTAGTTCTCAGGCGTTATGGTGTGGTCAGCATTTCCTGGGGCAGCCAGCTAGGGTACAGCAGTCTCTCTTTCGCTTTAGAACAATTGTCGAGTCTTGGGCGAGATAGAACGGTTGTCCGCTTTGATGCCGTTGAATGAATATTGCCCTCACCCCCGTTGCTCCGGAACAGCTGTTCGCTTATTTAGCGCTCTAGACCTGCTTTCAAGTCTCTCTGAGTTTTGCTTTAATCCATACCATCCAAAGTTAAATGGAGTCCACGTAATGAAGCTTCAGGCTAGAATTTCCTCTGTAACAAAAACACCGAACCGAAATCAAGCCTTGCTCTTTCAAATGATCAACTTTTTGATATATTATGTAAAGGAAGAATTAATTTAGGTTTTGGGTTGAAAAGAAAATTAGCTTTGCTAACGTCATACACAAAGGAAATTTGGCCGAGGGGATGCAACCTACGTTCTTTGCTGCAATACCCTACCCGACCTCTTCCTCTTAAAACAAACATGTGACGTTCACACTGTTATAATTTCACAACTTCACAAAGAGATTTTCATTTATGAAAAAAACACTTAAACATCACCGACAAATGTTATTATTTTGACCGATTAATGCGCAATCATTGAGAGACTCAAAATCGGTTGATCGTTTCAGTTCAGCTTTCTGTATCAGCTTGGGGCAAGATTCCTGCAAATTCAGGTAAGTTCTGATAGTGACTCCATGAAGTGTGGAAATCATTATACACGGGTCTTGTTGAATGAGTGCCCGAAGGGCCACAATCTTGTGAAAGCATGTGAAGCGTGTGACAAGACAAATGGTCTCAGTGACTTCCGAGATAACACTCTATATCATTTCCAGGTCAAACATATCTACAATGGAATGCTGTATTACAACATGTAATATACCAGTAGGCCTGCCGTATTGGAGAGCACAAAATGTAAATGCCAGATATAACACAATGTGAGAAAAATGCTTGATATATAATGTAATCTAATGTTTGTTTTGTGGCCAAAACATGTGATAATGTATAAGTAGTGTTTATTTCCGCAAGTAAATGTCTCATTGATACAGCGGAGATTGTGCCACCATTGTTTCACTGAACATTTGTCTAGATACCTTCCCAATTTCATATTCTTCACAGATACGTGTAAACGTTTGGCTAACTTAAACAGTGAAAGTTTTTTCCCAATAATGTTGCTTAATAGATTAGAAGGAACTAAATATTTTCCTTAACTCTGACCATGTTAAATGACAAGATTTCATTAAAACAAACCTACTTTACTGAAATCAGACCAAGAATCCCCGGATGCTGTTATCAGTGATCACCTACACTATGAAAACACGGTATCGACCAGTCCCAATTTGACTGAAACAATTCCTCGTTCCTAAACAAATAGTTCCAAGCTGCCGAAAAAGAAAGAGAAATTAGAATATAGTTAGAAAATGTGGAATGTAATATGAGATACATTCTTTCTTTTATAGGGCTTTGTCATACCAATTATCTTTATCGGAATTCTGGCAAATGTAATCAACGTAGGATTACACTATATCCTGATTTATCCAGTCGGATTGGCTTTGATGTAAGTATAATAGCTCTAATGTATAAATCTGTCTTGGAACAAAAGTCTTGAAGGTGGGACAATAGTCTCGGAGGTTGGGACAATAGTCTCGGGGGTGGGACAATAGTCTCTGAGTGAGACAATAGTCTCGGGTTTGGGACAATAATCTCGGGGTTGGGACAATGTTGGGCCGTTTTGCATGAACCCCGAACGGAGGATCATGGGTAAATTCAAAATGGCGGCAATGTGGGGTACCATAAAAGTGATGTTTCCGTCAGATTTCTTCAAATTTGTTGCTTTTCTGCATGGAAAATGGGTAAAAACTATTTTATTTTATATCAGAATATTATTTACTAATTTATCATGCAGTTCGAAAATTCTTATCGAAACATTGTCGAAAAATGCTGCATTGTGGCGGCTATCTTGGATGTTTTTTACATTTTCTTGTAGAACTTGGCCCAAAGATATAGTGTGGTAAGTTTCAGCCCTCTAGCCCTAGCGATAGCGAAAATATGTAAGGGGTGAGGGGGGGGCAACTTTCCGAATCTTTCTCTTTAATAAGGTGAGGACAATCTGTTCCAAAGTCTCCTTTCCCTATCTACTCTTTACTTTTTTCAGTGGCTCGGGGATATCGCAGAGTTGTGCCTACTTCAGTTTGGCTGGTTTTACGGTTGTTTACACGAGAATGTCAGGGGCATGTAAAACTACATGGGGAGGTAAGATCTTGTCATTTTATATGATCATTTTAAACTTCACAGTATCAGCCAGATATCGAAATGTTTTATTTGTATAAAACTAGTTAAATTCCCACGATATCAAACACAGATGTGTACTCTGATACATATTCGTGATATAGAAAAAAGGTTTCAACGTATGGCATTTCATATTTATTTATTAAATTCATGCGATCATTATTAATAAGGTATGTCCACAGTTGCCAAGCTTGTGAGATATTGATGGCAGATGAATACGTATATTACGAAAATTAATAAATAGATTTTTGTTTAAATCACTTTTTTCCCCTGACTGTCTTTTTCTTTCATTTTTGACTCAAATACAATCAATCTCATTGATGTTAAGCCGAACAAAACCGGAATTCCTTCATTAAAAAAAAAAATCAAAAAAAAAAAAATCTACCATACCCTGACCTCCATTCTCTTAGACGTAAGTAACAGCGGGTCTAAACAAAAGATCGGCTGTTCTGTCAATTACGGTTCCGTAATCGCCACCCGCGCAACTGGGGAATTTTTAACCTAGGCCTCGACGAAGCGTAGCAGGGTTTCCTATAGTGTTCTATTTGTGCCAATTTGATCTCGCGCGTCGACTTGCAAAAGTCGACGCACGACGCGCGACGCGAAAAGTCGACGTCGTGTTTTGAAACGCGACGTCGCCCTTTCCGTCGCGCGTCGCGCGGCGACTTTTACAATGTTAAAGAGATAGGCCAAAACTCGACGTCGTGTTTCAAAAGTCGACGTCGCCTTTTGGCCTATCTCTTAGCATTGTAATAGTCAAAACGCGACGTCGATTTTTCGCGTCGCGCGTCGTGCGTCGCCGTTTTGAAGTATCAAAACTCGACGCGCGACGGAAAATGTCGACGTCGCGTTTTAAAAGGCGACGTCACCCTCTCCGTCGCGCGTCGTGCGTCGGGTTTTATAATGTTAAAGAGATAGGCCAAAACTCGACGTCGTGTTTCAAAAGTCGACGTCCTATCCTAATATATTGTAAAAGTCGCGCGACGCGCGACGGGGCGACGTCGCCTTTCAAAACGCGACGTCGACTTTTTCCATCGCGCGTCGCGCGTCGACTTTTAAAAAGTCGACGCGCGACGGACATTTGCGTCGCGCGTCGCCTTTTGGTTTACAAAAGTGCGCATGTCTGGGGAGCATGTATTCCATATTGTTCAAGAGACACAATAAATTATCAATCAAATTATCAATTGAAGTTTGCCACTATACGTTGTACAAACGTATTATATAAAATTCACAATCTTTGTTAACTTTCTTTTATGTAAAGGTGTATGTGTGTTTGTACTGTGATGTGTTGTATTATGGTATATTTCACCGTACTGTATGGTATGGTATTGTTTAGAATTGTATTGTTTTGTAATGTATTGAGTTGTAATATGTTGAATTGTAATAAATTGTATTGTAATGTATGGTATTATTTTGCATTTTATTGTCTTTATAGTCTTGTTCTGTCTCGTATTGTTTCGTTGTATTGTGATTTGGGGTGTTAATTTCGAACGAAAAAAAAAAAAAAAATGTTCACATCTGCGATTTCCGATCCTTGTTGCTTCTGACCGGTGTTGGTAATTTGCTGAGAATTTACTGCAACAAAGCAAGAATGGCAAGATATTTAACATACATGGAGACTATGTACCACATAATTTATTTGTTTCGCTCTCAGATATGTTATATTGCTGATTAATTTTCGAACACTGGTACCTGTGTTCCACAAAATGCACACCCCTCCATCGCAAGGACAATACGCATCTATTAGCTTGTCAATGTGTTCATATTTCGCCGGACTAATACGTAAAATAAATTCAAGTTTCCAATAATGAACCAAAAGCTTATGTAAGTAACAGTTTTGCAGGATTAACAGTAACGACTGGAAAACAGAGAAAAACTAATTAACAGCTTGTGTAGCTCAAAGGAAATGTGGGATCTTACAGTTTTCCGGCCAAAAACGAAAGTAAAATGACCCCCACACCTCACCTTTACTTTCACAGCAGAAAACAAAGCCTTACTATTAAAAAGGGTTGTATGATTCGAGATAAAATGCGACGTGGCGCGTTTTATCAGGAGACATTCATCAGGATGTCTCCAGAATGTAAGATCTCACAGTTCCATTGAGCTACACAAGCGATTATTTATTTTCCCTCTGTTTTCCAGTCGTTACTGTTAATCCTGCAAAATAGTTACTTACATACGCTTTTGTTCATTATTGGAAACTTGAATTTAATTTACGTATTAGTCCGGCGAAATAGTAACACATTGACAAGCTAATAGATGCGAATTGTCCTCTCGATTGAGGGGTGTGCATTTGTGAATACAGGTACCAGTATTCGAAAATTGATCAGCAAAAAAAACATTTCAGACAGCGAAACAAATATATTATGTTGTACATAGTCTCCATGCATGCAAAATATCTTGTCATTCTTGCTATCTTGCAGCAAATTCTCACCAAATTACCAACACCGGTCAGGAGCTACAAGAATCGAAAATCACAGCTGTGAACATTATAGTAATACATGCTCCCCAGAGATGCGCACTTTTCAAATAAACCAAAAGGCGACGCGCGACGGAAAAAGTCGACGTCACGTTTTGAAAGGCGACGTCGCCCTCTCCGTCGCGCGTCGCGCGGCGACTTTTACAATGTTAGGAGATAGAGCAAAAGTCGACGTCGACTTTTGAAACACGACGTCGAGTTTTGGCCTATCTCTTTAACATTATAAAACCCGACGCACGACGCGCGACGGAGAGGGCGACGTCGCCTTTTAAAACGCGACGTCGACTTTTTCCGTCGCGCGTCGCGCGTCGAGTTTTGATTCTTCAAAAAGGCGACGCACGACGCGCGACGCGAAAAGTCGACGTCGCGTTTTAAAAGGCGACGTCGCCCTCTCCGTCGCGCGTCGCCTTTTGCAATGTTAAAGAGATAGGCCAAAACTCGACGTCGTGTTTCAAAAGTCGACGTCGACTTTTGCCCTATCTCCTAACATTGTAAAAGTCGACGCGCGACGGAGAGGGCGACGTCGCCTTTCAAAACGCGACGTCGACTTCTTCCGTCGCGCGTCGCGCGTCGACTTTTACAATGCTAAGAGATAGGCCAAAAGGCGACGTCGACTTTGAAACACGATGTCGAGTTTTGGCCTATCTCTTTAACATTGTAAAAGTCGACGCGCGACGCGCGACGGAAAGGGCGACGTCGCGTTTCAAAACACGACGTCGACTTTTCGCGTCGCGCGTCGTGCGTCGACTTTTGCAAGTCGACGCGCGAGATCAAATTGGCACAAATAGAACACCATAGGTTCCACTTCGATTACCGTGTGAAAATTCGATCAGTCAGAACCATGTATACGATTTAGCATAACCAACTGCCTATTCAATTACTATACCAACGCTCAACGCACAATGTATACCATACAGTCATGTATTTACATGGACGTAATTGGAAGGATATATCATGAAGGCATCCGTTTCAATACACCTGCATGGATATATGTATATTTGGAATGTTGGGGACTATAACGCGCATGCTGTAACTATTTTATTTCTCATGCGATTATTACTTACTAATTTATCATGCAGTTTTTGCGAAGTAAAATTGCGAATATATATTTCAGGGTTCTCTAGAGAAGCACTTCTCGGGTGGGGTCAATTCATGAAGCTAGGACTGTCCAGTATCATGATGACATGCTTGGAATATTGGGCATTTGAAATTGGAATATTTCTAGTGGGTAAGCTTTCACATTGTAATTTTGAATTGCCAGGCTTGAACTTCAGGTCTGGCTAGGGTCTGGCATTATGCCTGTTCACCAAATGGTATAATAGTCCGGGCTGTTAGGGCATAAAAGGGACTGTTTGGTTCAGATTCTTCCAAAAGCACCAAATTTGGCCCACATGTCGCCCGTACAATACCTTTTCAATTTTTGACGGGCGCCAAGATAGTCGCCCCCTGGGGCCGCCATATCGGCGAAATTCATTATGGCCGCCACCCGAGTTAGAGGTCAATCGTATTTAAAACAATAAAATGGCTAGAATCCTGAATAATACAACTTTTTAGTTGTTATCGGTGTCGGGGAATCTGATTCTTATCTTATTTCAACGATTTGAGGTCAAGGTCACCCTAAAGGTCATTTTGGGGTCAAATTCGTCATTTTTAGTGGTTTTTAGTCGAGATATACAAACTAACTCATTTTATCGATTTTCAGGGTTGAGTAACCCGAATCTGGCCATATTTTAACAATTTGAGGCAATATTGCATGTGAGGTTCACGACAGAGGTCACCCGAAACAGAGATCAACCGGAGGTCAATTATAGGAAACACCAAAAGGCTAGAATCACAAATACCATAGGGCTTTGTGGCATCGGAGAATTAGATTCTGATCTTATTTTGACGATTTGAGGTCATGGTCACGTCATTTGAGAATTAAAGGTCAAAGATCAACAGTTGCTACTAAAAACAATCGAAACAAGATTATTCAGGAACAAATGTTACTAAAATACTTCGGAGATGACATCTGCTGACAAAATGCTATAACTATGCCGCTACGTGCATTTAAATGTTCAAAATACAAAACAAAGACAGCTTAAGCAACAGTATACCAATGATTACTTTTACTACCTATGCCTTCTGACTTGCGCTCTATGATGCCAGCAATAAATAATACTACATCACCGCCCTCGTTATTAACGCACCCGCCTTCGCATTTGCAGAGGGTGGTGTATCGGGTATCGGCACAGTTACATTTGCACCTTCCCGTGCATGCCTTGAGTCAGCCGCAGGGCATGAGAATGGCATATGCTGAGAGTGGTCCATAGCGGTTGCCATGTACTGGTGCAATCTTTGTGCCAGCTCCACTCACTGAAGTCAGGGATTTCCTGCTGGAGTGAAGCGACTCCAGTAGAAACTCGCTTGCAGCAGCGCTCGCTTCACATGCTGCAAAAGCGCGGCTTGGGAGGTGGGATATTTTCCTGCGATCTGGTTGCAGTAGTGAAGAGGTGATACTTGACCTCATTGACACCGGCTGCACCACATCCCTTGCTGTACATTAGTACGATGAAGCGTTCTAAGCTCCATATGCACGGACTCGAGAGTGTCAGGGTCATTCGTGAGAGCCACTAGTGTGTCGGTGGGGTCCGATATGCTTGTACAGGCTGCCCGGGCGGTCTTTTTGCCATATCCAAAAAACTGTGAAGTCGTCTTGCACCCCGTTAAGCTGTAAAAGAGAGGTAGTGCCACGGACGTTGACCAAGATCGGAACAGATGGTTTGGACTGGAATGCCACAATACTTTTTCCTGAACCCCTAAAATCCTGAAGTATGAATGGATCAGCGGCTTCTTAAAAAATGTTAACAAAAAGGAGCCGTTCTCATTAATCAGCGCACAGATCTCCAAGACTGACATGAGCGGAAAGCTCCTTCTGTGTACAACAGCCTATGTTCGCACGATGGACAGCGATGTCCGGTCTTTGGAGACCCTCGGTCTATCGGAACTCTTGGTGGACTTCGGTACTGGAAAAAAATATTGTGACATTCCAGTCCATACCATTTGTTCCGATCTCGGCCCGTCAAATCCTTGGCACTACCCCTCTTCCACAGCCTTACTGGGTGTGACCCGACTTCACAGTTTCTCGAGAGCGCAAGCCAGAAGGTATAGGGGTACTAATAATCATTGGTATATTGTTGCTAAAGCGGTCTTTGTATTGTATTTCGAACATTTAAATACACATAGCGGCGTAGCGGCATAGTTATAGCATTTTGTCAGCAGATGTCATCTCCGAAGTATTTTAATATAATTTGTTCCTGAATAATCTTCGTTCGATTGTTTTTAGTGGTAACTGTTGATCTTTGACCTTTGACCCCAAAATGGGGTGACCTCAAATCGCCAAAATAAGATCAGAATCGGAGAATGCCACAAACCTCTATGGTATTATTTGTGTTTTTTTTAGTGTTATACCTACAATTGACCTCTGGTTCAGATGACTTCTATCGCGACTCTCAAATGAAATATTGCTCCGAATCGCCAAAATAAGGCCAGATTCGGGTTACTCAACCCTAGAAACCAATAGAATGAGGCAGTTTATATATCTTGCCCCAAAACCACTCATAATGGCGAATTTGTCCCCAAAATGACCTTTAGGGTGACTTTAAAGGGTGACCTTGACCTCAAATCGTTGATATAAGATCACAATCAGATTCTCCGACCCTCAAAACCACTAAAAAGTGCTATTATTAATATTTCTAGCCCTTTTAGTTATTCAGCTACGATTGACCTCTAACCCGGGTGGCGACCGTATTGAATTTCGCCGAATATGGCGGCCCTAGGGGGCGCCCGTCTTGGCGCCCGTCAAAAATCGAAATAGTATGGTATGGGCGACATATGAGCCAAATTTGGTGCTTTTGGAAGAATGTGAACCAAAGAATCCCTAACAGCCCTGACTATAACTAAACTCTGGAGAATTAAGTTCCAACCACCCTGCAATTTGTGGTCATTTCTGTTTAAAATTAAAATAAGTGGGCTTGTACTTCTGGTAAGCGTCCCAAGGAGGAGACAGTCTGACTGTACAGATCCCTTTCATTTGGCCAAGTTCCTATGAAACAAATTGTGTGATTTGTGTTCAGTGTTGAATTTCCTTTGTATCACCTTGTGGTTGAATATTTCGGAAAATACTAGAAATTCAAGAATTTTTCATAAATTAATCGACTGACTTAATTTGCGTTGTTCCCCCTTTGTCTGAATCTCTTTGTATTGAATGACAGGTGTATTGGGTGCGACAGAACTTGGAGCGACGACAGTTCTTACAACCACGTGGAGTTTATATGGTTCGGTATGTAAGAATCATGAGTAGGCCTACATATTAACCACACCAGGCCTGGGTGTGGGGTGGGGGCATTATGACTTTCTATATAATCTCCTGAACGACAAAGAAATGGAGAGCTGTAACTCAGTAACTTTGTAGTTGGGGTTATTTTGAGCCTATTTGCATAACCCCCTGAGCAGAGGATCATGGGTGAATTCAAAATGGCGGCCCTGTGGGTACTGAAAAGTGATGTTTTCGTCCCTTTTCTTCAAAATTCCTCCTTTTCAGCGAGGAAAAGTGAGCAAAACCTTTTTTATTTCACATCTTATAGTTTTTGCGAAGAAATCACTCAAATGAAAATATCGAAAATTCTGACCGAATTTGGGTTCTATTATACCTAGTTGGGTTAAGCCCGATTGACGTTCCCACTGACTAAAATTGTGTACAAAATATATAAATGTAAATATGATTTTTTTTTCTTCATTTTTCTTCTTTCAATATCTTCCTCGTGTCGAGATTGAAAAGTGGGTGAATTTTCATGACCCTACTCCAAGCCATTGGGAAGAAATCGTCAAAAAACTGACACGGGGTTGGAAATTTTGATTAATCGGATTTTCGGGATTGTGACTGTAAATGGGAAACAGACTGGTATTATTTCTTTATACAAAGCCGTTTAACTCCTGGTCGGACTTCAATTAAGGTTTCAGGCATAGTAATGTGGGTCTGACCAGATAAGTTCTTCCTAACTTTTAAAATCCCGCTACAATAATTTGATATATAGGACCCGTTGACTATAAAGGTTACGAAATTAGGTCAAATATAGGTTGCCGCGGATGTTATACTATGTAGAATGCCGGTATTTTATGAGCGAAATATGTCTACCGGAAATGACGTCATCAAAGCTGGTATGAGGTATACTGAGGTATAATTAGGTTAATTATCGCTTACTGTAATTTGAAATGGAAAATTCAAACTTTCTATTTTGACTGGTAAAGACTAGAAGACGATCTTTTAGAATAAATGCTTCGGAAAAGGAAGGGTGAACGTCGCGGGTATCCCCGGTGTGGAAATCCCCCGGCGTGGAAATCCCCAGCTCGTAGAATTGTCATGCGCGAGATATTAAGGGCGCGGCGCGTGCTCCTTGTAGAGGTCCCAAACCACTAAATAATCGCCTTACTTAATATGTAGTAAATTGGCATAGCACGTCACGAGAAAACTATATTCCATAATATCCGGCGCCACAAATGACCCACCACACCAGGTAACTTGGCCTTTCCGCTCAAACCTAACAAAAAAATTACGCATACATTCACCACCATTTTTTTTCAGGCAAGACCGCGAGAAATAAGGTCATCCAGCCCGACACCATTACGACAAATTTTGGAGATGGCCAATCAAACTGGCCCAGACTGTTTTCGGATTAAAATTTGAAAAAGTGGTTTTGATATATTTGACAGTCAAATATTATAGAAACATTCTAAAATACGTCACAGACCATTTCTGGCCCAGTCAGGTATAATGACCAATCAATGTTCGCCGGAAGTCAAGTCCTGATAATAATCTTGGAGGTTTGTGACCTAGATATGGACATGCGGGTAGTTCAGGTTTATCAAAAAGTTAGTTAAAAGTACTCTGTGAAATGGTTTAATACCTCAATTGTAGTCTCCAATATATGCCGCGTCGCGCCCGGGATATCTCGAACCAGGGATTTCCACGCGGGAGATTTCCACGACGGGCATTTCCGCGCCGGAGATTTCCGCGCCGGTGTGCAGGCTAAGAATGTCCCGTGGCTAAGAGTGTCCGCCTCCTATCTTCTAACCCAGCCAGGACACTTTTCTCCATATTGGGGATAAGTGTCCGCCCTTGGTTGCAATAGAAAAGGGCATGAAAAGGGACACTAATCAAAAGGACATTCTTAGCCATCACACCGGGAATTACCCGCGAGGTTCAACAGCTGGTGCATCCACGGCTTACCTGAAAAGAAGAAGAAGTCGAAAAAAAAAAAAGAATTGTGGATTGTCTATATCGATTGTATAAACCTCTACTTTAATTGATCATCTTCGCGTCTATAGTCAACAGAGAAAGTTTGAATTTTTGCTGATGCAGCTTGAGATATTTGTATGATGAGTTACTGGGGTTTGGGACTTTTTATCTCATATTATGCTGGTTTTACTCTGCCCAGGTTTCAGTTGCCATTGGTTCAGCGGCCGCCTACCGGACCGGGAGATACCTCGGTTCGGGGAAGCCCGGTCACGCCGTCACGGCTGCCAGAGTGGCCTTAGTTGCGGCCTGTAGGTTACCATATGCTTATTACATGATACAAATAGTATTTTATCAAAACTAATTAGAGTTGGACAGTATCTCAACAGCCACCTTCCATCTATATGCGCCCATAGGTGGCGCGCCCTGGGACCAACGTTAGAATACATTGTTTTCAAATTTGGTATGTGGATATCTTGCCACTTGATTTTGCTTGGTGTTGCGTTCCGTCCACATAGGCTACACCCATACGTGGCGCCACCTAGAGGCTAACTTGAAAGTTCGTTTCCACAAAGTGCAAATTACCATGGCTTATAATAAACCATTCGGTAGTTTTTGTATGTTCCTGCAGAGTTTAAGGAGAATTATTGATAGTGAAGTTTCGAGCAGTTTTACATCAGAGTCGCATGTTGGTGGATTCCATTCCATATATCTTACAACCAGAACCCCTGAATTTTCCGTGGTCCATGATTTCATACCATGGATCGCGTGTGAGAGAGGATGGATCGTTTTGAGGCACCAATGAGAGTTCACTCCAGCCACATAAATGGTCACATGGCCGAAAGTGTACTCAATGACCTTTGACCTCGCCGCTAGCACGCCGCAAAGATCAGAGGTCAAAGGTCAATACTCCGAAAGATGCGCTTTATACACTACTCTTGTCTCAATATTTAATTTCAACCTGATGCTACACTTTAGAAACTTGTGCAACAGTTACATGAATGCTCATTGTACCCCGTGTTCGTCCGTATGCTCGTCACAGAATCTGCCCGGCTCATCTTTCACTTCCTTTTGAAGCTTGGATTCTGAAACATATGCATTGAATAGTTTATACGTGATAGATGTGCAATATCGTTTGGATGTAGAGTTTCTAATAGTAGTAGTGGGAAGATAGCCATTCTACATCATGAGGTGTACCGGGGATCAGGAGGAAGGACGGTTCGTCGATATCTTCCATGTTTCATCACGTGGCCATAAGAATTAGATGTAGTTCAGCTTGAAGTGAAAAATATATTCTCTCAATAAAATTATCATTCTGTACCAATTGGCATAGCCATAGACGGGTACTACACAACTATGTATTCGCATGAACACTAGAAGAATGATGAATATAAGGGAAGAGTTAGTAGACTATTAAACGCAACTCTTAAATTCGGCTCGTACTTCTTCATTTTATCCAGCCAATTTCTACATTCCCACTTCGAACCTGCCTTGATTTATCTGACACCCTTCAGTGTTCAGAATCTGAGGTGTAAATTTCACCTACGAACGAGAGACGAACCAATCAGAACGCGCACGCCGATCGCGAGGAGAGTGACATCATCCTCAATTAGCGGCGTCATTCCACAATATGGTGCTTGTATTAGCCCACTAAAAAGGTCAGCTCTTCTACGACCCATTTCGAAATTTAAACGTTTTCGAGGTCAGTGATCTCTCGTGTCTATTTATAAGTTCTTTGAACATTGAAGAGCGCCAGATATATCAAGGGAAGTTCGAAGTGGAAACGTAGAAATTGGCTTGATAAAATGAAGATGGTTTTTACAAGCATCGTTTAGACGGAATGGGTTTGATGTGTGTGTGTGTGTGTGTGTGTGCGTGTGTGTGTGTGTGTGTGTGTGTTGATAAGTGGTGGGAGGGGCATACAAGGATGTCATCTCTATCCCATTAATTCTGTCCTGGTATCTTTGTGACGTAGATAAGTAGACCAGAGTAAATATATGATCACGGAGAATTGAATGTGAAATCACCATTCTGGACAAGTTTCATTTCTGTGTATGTGTTCGCGTTTAATAGATTTCCGCAAATGCTTCGCGCTCCAGGTGATAGGTTCCACAGTCTATGCGTTATCGAATCAGGTTATGTATTTCACTTTACCCGAACTTGAGGAGCTACGGTGGCCCAGAGGGTCATCGACTTTTTAAAAGTTTTCGGGGGTTTTCTTTATTGCCTTGCCTATTTCCGACAAACATTTTCTTGCCTATCATAGAATGTCTTCAGATTTTTCGCGTTTACACAGCGGTGGAAACCTTTCCATCTTGATGAAAACGTTAACACCGCGGTGGAAGCGTTTCAACCGCGGTGGAAACCTTTCAACAGCAGTACAGAAAAAAAAGAATGAAGAAATTGTGAAGACCCTACTAGGAATGCGAGAAATCTGAAGAAATTCTATGATAAACTAGAAATTGTTTGTAGACTACAGGCGAAAGAAGGAGAAATCCCCAAATAAAATTCGTACAGAAAATCAGAGAATAAAAAATGTAAAAAAAAATCTATTTCAGAAAGTCGATGTCCCCTGTATGATCCAGATAAATGTCCAGTTTCGTTTCTTTTGTGTTTTTCAAGGGATGGTTGCTATAATATTTGCGGTACTGACGTTTGCCTTACAGAGAGTGTTACCCAGTCTTTTCACTTCAGACCCGTGAGTATATCTGCTACTATCTGTTAGTATTTCTGCCACTATATGTGAGTATATCTGATGATACTCTGCTTAAAGATTTCAATCGGACCGTGGGCGTAAGTAGTAGGACGATGGAAAATCTGGTGGTATTGAGGGTTGGAGGTGAGGCTTGGCAGATGTCATCTGCTGGTGGACGTTTCGTCCCCGAGGCCCGCCCCTGTACAGACATTTTGGTCTTTGATATATGTTGGCATTTGTGGGAAGTTGATGCTGGGTCGACATCGGGCCTTACAGCC
This sequence comes from Hanleya hanleyi, assembly GCA_036873755.1. NCBI lineage: Eukaryota > Metazoa > Mollusca > Polyplacophora > Lepidopleurida > Hanleyidae > Hanleya > Hanleya hanleyi. The sequence continues at coordinate 6,374 of JAVTVY010024944.1, read as the reverse complement.
TAGTCTTTTGTGTTAATTGCCGTCATTTACATCTGACGACGATACAGCTCACCAATCTCCAATGTACGAGTTGTCACAGCGAAACAGCTCACCAACTACCAGTATACGAGTTGTCAGAGCATTTCCATCATAGCTCTTATGCTGGTGCTAGGGGCCGTGTGGTCATATCATTCAAGTTGCCACATGAACAGGTACAATAAAAGCGTACATGAGATACAAGACATATCACGAATCATTAGATTCTTGGTATATGCTTTAGAATAGGTTTACCAGAAGACTATTCTGTGAAGTCATGTGACGCAGTCAGTATGTCGGCACCTCTTCCCACTTCCCTTATATGTGTTGTAATCCAGTGCATTTGGGTGGAAGTTTTGGGGTCGAGGTGGACCATCTGTGGTCCAAAAAGGGTCGCGTGAGGTGTCATATTGAAGCGCTGTTGGTGTAGCTTCCGAATGTGATGGCTTGTAGAGGAACTACTGCAAGTCGACGCATGCGCAGTCGGAGAATAGCGAAAAGAGAGCATTTGAATTGACGTTTTGGGCTAAAAACGACAATCCGTGGTCCAAATAGGACGAGTAATGTCTCATATCGAAGCGCTCGTGGGTAAGGACCCGCCTGGGGTGGTTTGTAGCGGAAACGCCGTCAGTTCGCGCATGAGCAGTTAGGAAGTATTAAACAAAGGGTATTTGAATGGCCGTTTTGTTCACATTGTGTTCATTCTCTTGTACGGGTTTGAGTTGGACCGTCACTGTTGGTTGACGAGAATATTACGGGGCTGTTGGTATAAAGAGGGTTTGCTTCATGGGAGATGGTTGGATAGGCGCCCACTGGACTGGCGCTGCCGGGTGTGGACGCGTTGGGTGGCCTGAGTGTCGCTGGCTCACACTCTGACTTCGTGATGGCCCCTTGACGGGTAAAAGGGTAGGTCGTCAATCGGCAATCTTAATGAGTATGGGCTTTTAAGTCTACGAACAGGTAGCCATACGGACGAATCGTCGCGGTTTGAAACGCCTGCATGAAATAGTCGATGATGCGAGGATAAATTCGAATTCCGAACATGCGGATGTGCGCTCTGTCGATGAGACTGGTGAACAGTACTGGCAGTTCAAGACAGTTCATTGACCGTACTCATTAGATCATCCAGTACTGCCACGTTGCTCTGATCGGGGTCGAAGTACTAGTAATACTCTTGATCGATATCGTGAGAAAACTCACATTCTGTAACCTTGTAGTTTCGTACGTGGGATGGAACTGGTTGTAGCACCAGACAATACGTGTTTAACTGATGGACCCTCTCTAAGAACTTCGTCACCCAGGACGTCTTGCCACACCTCGTCGGGCAGCTACTCTCGTAGGTGTTTATCGTACCCCTTTTTCGTGCGTACGTTGAATTTGTACGTATCCGGACTCCGTTCTTTGAGATGACTTCGCTCTGTACGATTGGAAAACAAATGTCAACACAGATTAAATGGCGTGGAAAATGACTTCGAACACCCCTGGCATACGTAAACCATCTCTATCGTCTTCTTCCACGGACACCCATCGTTTAATGAAGCCTCACGGCTGTTAGTCGTGTTTATATGCAAGAGCGTGGAACTCGGAGATGAGATAGGTGAGAGCTCGGAGCTGTAGGATGGGACAGTTAAGAGCTCGGGGCTCTGGGACCATCCAATCACACACATATACTTTGATCATTGGCCCTTCTAATTGGTGGAAGTGACGTAAATCACCGAAAGTGACGTAACCGCATGCATTTGCGCTTACCTGGTGTTGCCGCCTGGACCGTATAGCTTGTAGGCTATGGAGCGCATCAGGGCACCGGCGGCACCACCAGGTGAGCGCACATGCATGCGCATGTCACTTCCGATTGACACGACAACAAATGGCGGTGTCGGATTGGACAAGAGCAGCCGAAAATGCGTCTAACCAACAAGAGCGAACATGGCAGATGCAAGACCAAATGTTGGCTTCTGACTGGACAAGAGCAGCCGAAGATGCGTCTGATACACACCATACTATTATGTAAACACACCCAACGCGGCTCAGCCAGTGTGGGTGTGACGTGATGGAGGTGATAATAAACTATATGAAAACTTGCGAAATTGTAGATCTTTTATTTTCTCATCTGTCTGCCTCAAAGCATTAAGATATCATGGGACTAGGTATAGAAGACGCAGGGAAACTTACTCCTCAGCGTTAGGTTTACGGCAGTTCCACTAGTGAGACTCTACTTCAACACCCACATGGCCCATTCGGACCGCGGATCGGCCGTCTCTGCCCTAAAACGTCCACTCAAATGCCCTTTTTCTGCTACTTCCTGACTGCGCATGCGCAGACTGACGGCAATTCAACTACAAGCCACTCCAGCCGGACTCGCCCCCACGAGCGCTTCAATACGACACCTTTCGCCGTCCATTTGGACCAGATGTGATTCGCCTCGAACTCATTACGTTCTTTCAAATACCCTTGTTTTGCTATTCTCCGATTGCAAATGTGCAGATTGACAGCAGTTTCACTACAAACTACCACAGTCGGACGCTACCCCACGAGCATTTTAATATGACACCTCGCACGACCCATTTGAACTAAAGATGGCCCACCTCGATCCGAAAATGCTTTTTTTCTGCTACTGCCCGATTGCGCATTCGCAGATTGACACTAGAAGTCCCGTCATCACCGGAAGTGACGCCATCCCCGGATGCTCCCTTTGACCGGGCATGCCCTCAATACGACCAGATTTGCTGTCTTCCTACTTCTGGCGGTTTTTCTGAAATGACTTTTTGAAAAAGTTTGAAAGGGTATGTGACGTTTATATCGCTTGTGCGATGGTATGATATATGCTTTTTGTTTTTTCGTGTTTTTTTTTATTGACAAACAGTTACATACTGAAATATCAGGGAGCATCTTTTTATTATTCATATCTCCATTTTCATGCAATCGACCTTCGCAATTCTTTCGGGACTGATACGCCAGTATCTAAACCCTCGCCTCAAGTGCTGAAACAGCTAGTCTAATATATTCCTGCCCAGCATTCCACGCGCCTGCGGGTCAATTCTGCAACATTCCAGACTACGAACAGAAAAGAACATAAGTGTTTTCTGTTGTATGAATAGGACTTCTCGGTGTTTTTTTTTTACCGTATTTCATGTAGAATAAATAATTCCCCGAGCAAATGAATTCAATCGTCATGTACATCTTAGGTCAATCTCCTTGTGACAAAAGTATTCATCTTCAAAGTATTGGTTTATGTCTAACATCTTTACTTACCAATTTCAGTGAGGTTGTTTCCCTGACAACTGAATTATTACCGATCCTGGCTCTGTTTTCCTTCTGTGGTGCGCATAGGGTAGGTACAGGGCCAATAATGGAGGCGCTAAACGGACCCCCTTTTACGCGAGTTTTTCTTTATTATTTCCATTGGCATTAAAGTTTTAACACATTTTGGTCACGCACCAAAGACATCATTGTATAGGGATTTCAAATCAGTTAAAATCTTTATCTGGTATGCTATAGTTATTACAAACTCTTCGACGCTAAAACAATTGTGTTGAATTGTTTGTGGTAACATCCCCGATGAAGATTTCAACTGATTTGAAACACCTATACATTGGTTATTTGGTGCATGGAGAAAAGTTGGTGAAGCTCGAGTGAAACTGGAAATAAGACGGGAAAAAATGCCCGCAGAAGAGCGCCTCGATTGTCGACCTTGAGGTAGGCGACGCTTTGTACGATCCCAAGGCTCTGTATTTGAGCTTTCCATAGTGTTCAAATGCATAACCATATTAAAGGGTGAATGTGATAAACATTTTACTCTATAGGAATCAAATAGAAGCATTTTATTGGTCAATTTATGGTAAAAATCGGAAGAATAAGGGATGTCTTCAAGGGAGTTAACCCTTTCATTATATGCTACGAGGCCCTAAAATGGAAACCCAGATTCGATATCTGCTCCAGCAAATGGACTTCAGCACATATGCTTTAACACAGAACGTGCAGTGGATATAATTACGCAGCCTATGTTTTTGTAATGCCTAGTTGCTTGGATTGCTATGCGAAATCGGAATGAAGTATGTACGTATCGATTTTGGACTCGAACAACTGCCAACTGTATATAGGCTGAGGTGCCTGGCACGTGGAATTGCCAAGTTTCATACGAAACAGATTTTGTTACCCTGGTTGTGGACAATGTAAAATGTATATACATGTACCACGGAACCCGTTCTGTAATTTGCCATTTGATTATGAGAGACCCCCCCCACCCCCACCCTCCTCAAAATATAAATCAAAGCTCGGACACGTCGTTATATTTCTCTTGTAGCACATATACGCTGGGATCATACGGGGAACAGGAAACCAAGCCACTGGAGCAATATCCTCTTTCTGCAGTTATTTTTTTTTCGGTCTTCCTATTGGAATATCACTGATGTTCCTCACTGATGCAAGGTCTGAAGGTAATGGTGAAACAACAGTTAACATTAATTCAGCTTGTCAGATACGTTGTTTGGAAGCGTTGGGCTGTTGTAAGAGGAAAGTATGTCCGGCGCCTAAAGGAATGATATGAAAATGAATCATTGGTCCATGGGATATCATACTTCGTTTCACACGTGCCTTCGAATATTTTTGGTATTGCTAAACCGAACCTGTCCGATCTAGTGTAGTGACCGAGTTCCTCATCCGGGGTTTGAACCACCGATCCCTGGCTGACGAGCTCAGCGCCCTTACCAACGGAGCTAAAGGGAAATTCCTGCTAGCTACATGCTGGTACAGGCAATGGTGAACCCGCTTCACAAGAGTGCATATGCTGTTCTGGGGAAGTTGCAGCTATATCGGCCCGTCCTCTTTAAAGCTATATTGTTGGCTCACAGCCTTGGACATATCGTTAGGCACTTGCCGAGAGGGTGAAATAAACATCAGATTCTCAAGCGAATTTGAGAGTTGAATGGATGTTTTTGCATATTTTATGTATCGCTGCCAACGCACACCGTCCATTTTCACCTGGAGTGAAAGGACCTGGCGCAGTTTAATGAGATTTTGGCCCCATGAGTTGAGGTTTGAAGTGCCATAATGAAATATCGTAAGGTATATTATCTTGTCTTATGCTCTGAGTATTTTGTCATGTTTGTAGGCCCTGGGCTTTATGCATCTTGAAGTACGGTAGAGCATTTGTGCAAAATATTCTATTTTGAGATGAAAACAGCACACTTTTCTCTCCGTAAACACATGAAACCAGTCCAGAACTAAAACCGTGTTTGGGCAACAAGAAACTATTGACACGGTCAGTGTTTAGGGGTTAAGTTTATCTTGGTTCTTGAATGATTTATGGAGAGAAAAGTGTGCTGTTTTCACCTCAAAATAGCCGATTTTGCACAAATCCACTACTTCAATATACTGTTATTGAAAAGGCATAAGACCCAGGTCCTACAAAATACTCAGAGCATAAGACAAGATAACATACTTCACGCTAGCTGAAAATTCTCTTTCGTACGTGAAATTTATTTTTGGTACTCCAAACCGTACCTCATGGAGGCCAAAATTTCATTAAGCTGCGCCAGGTCCTTTGGTTTGATGATCGCATTCTGCTCCATCTATGTGCGCAATTATTTCAAAAATGAATGTCATACATTTGTATTCTGTTCGTCCAGGTTTTTGGTGGGGAATAACAATTGGATCCGGCCTCAACGCCATATTTCTCCTTGCTATTATTTTCCGGCTTGACTGGAATGTTGAAGCAGAAAAGGTACCATTTATTTGACTTCACAACACTGACGACAATAATAATACATACATAGACCCAACAGAATGGTACTATAAGATGTATGCATGTCGTCAAAAACGGTGGGTCGTTCTTATGAAATCAGAGAGGGACCATTCCTACGCAACTGTGGTACGCGCCCGAAGCCCTCGTACTGTAGAATAAATGTGACATCAGGGTGCGCATGCGCACTCGGGAAGTAGTAGAGAAAGTGCATGTTTGCATGTGGACTAAGGATATGCCTACCTGTAGACCCCTATACACTGACCCAGAGGGGTGGGCCTGGGACCGTGGGGTGGAGTAGGTTCACTGATATACGCATGCACACGATGAGTGTAGTAGAGAAAGATCAGATATGGGGATGCGCACACGGAGCTTAGTAGAGAAAGTAGAATGTCACCGGTAGGGGTGGAGATTTGACCTTGAACTGGTGAAGTCATCGAAACATCGTCAATGTGCAATGTACGAACACGAATCAGAGTGTATACATCTCGGAACGCTATAAAAGTCCCAGGCTCGGGCCGCCCATTCATTTGTGAGCACCAAGAGCATTTGTGCACACCACTTCATGATGACGGAGCGTGCCGTGCGCAAATTTTCTCAGCCTTATCACGAGGTGTTC